>JAJKFL010000059.1:0-21357 GCA_021186555.1 Reticulitermes speratus | reverse complement strand
AAATTTTTTAAAAAACAAAATTTTAGTAAAGTTAATTATTCCTTTGAAGTTAAAAACGCTTGATTTCATTTTCTGATTCCTCAAACATTTTAACACTATTTTTTTCCTAGGGGGGTAAGTATTATGACTCTATTAAAAATTCGTTTTTCTTCCCTTTTAAAAAAATGAAAATATATCATAGTTTTAAAAATATTAACGGGCTGGGGTTTTTTTTACCCTAAAACCAAAAAAATTTTTTAAAACTTTAAAGGGAAATTTGTTAAAATTCCCCTTTTTTAATGAAAAAAATTTTCTTGTTTTCTCGGAAGTCCTTCTTTTAAAAACAAAAATTTTAAATTCCCCATTATTTTTCAGAACTTTTTATTTTGTTATCACCTTTTTATTCCTCAAATATGAGCAATTTTTTATCGTAACTAATAAATATTTTAAAATAGAAATTTGTTTTTTTTTTTTTTAAAAACTTTCCCTTAAAAAAAAGAAATGACTCTATGTATACAAAACTATTAGACGGGCTGGGTTTTTCCCTTCCCCAATTTATAAAAAAAATAACTTTTTTTACGTTTAAGTTAAAATTGTTTTAAAAGCTTTTAAAAAAGCTAAAAACGCTTAAAAATTTCAAATTGTTTTCCGGAACGTCTAGTTTTAAGAACAAAATTTTGTACAGTATCTTATTCCTAATGCAAGAACTAAAGAACCCATATTGTTTTTCACTTTTCTGTTTCCCTCAACAAGGACACAATTTTTTTTCCGAAAGGGGGGTAATTATTTGTTTTAAATCAGCAAAGTTCTTTTTTACTTCAACTTAAACCAATGAAAGACATCAAAAGTTTACAAAACTTTTTGACGGTCGGTTTTCCCTTTACCTAAATTTATCAAACAATAACTTGTTTACGGTTAAGTTGAATTGTTAAAATTCAAGTTTTGGAAGCAAAAAACCTTAAAAAAATTTCAAATGTTTTTTTCTGGGAACTTCCTGTTTAAAAAAACTAAATTTTAGTACACGTACCCTTTTTCCCTATTGTCAAGTACTAAAGAACGCCATATTGTATTTACTTTTTTGTTTCTAAACATATGAGACACAATTTTTTTTACTCGTAGGGGGGGTGATATTTGTTTTAACAGCAAAGTTCTTTTTTTTCTTAAACTTAAACCAATGAAATACACTAGTTACAAAAACATTGACAGTCGGGTTTTACCTTACCCTAAATTTATAAAAACAATAATCTTTTTTAGGGTTTAAAGTTAAATTGTTAAATTCATTTTTAAAAGCGAAAACGTTTAAAAAATTTCAAATTTTTCCGGAACGCCCATGTTAAAACTAAATTTTATTCCCACGTACCTTTTTCCCATTGTCAAGATACTAAAAAACTCCATGTTGTATTTACTTTTTTCTTCCTCCATTGAAAAAATTTTTATTCGAAGGGGGTAGATATTATTTCTTTAATCGCAAAGTTCTTTTTTTACTTCAACTTAAACCAAAGAAATGACATCTTTTATAAAAAAATTTTAACAGCTGGGGTTTTTACCTTTCCCTAATTTATAAAAAAAAAATTTGTTTGGGTTTTTAAGTTAGAATGTTAAAATTAAGGGTTTTGAACTGAAAACGCAAAATTTTTCAAATGTGTTTCTCGGAACTTATTTTAAAAAAAAATAAATTTAGTACACGTATCTTTTATTTCCTATTGTCAAGATACTAAAGAACCCCATAGTTGATTTAACTCTTTTGATTCCTCAAATATGGACAATATTTTTACTCGAAAGGGGGGTGAATTATGTAGTTTAATCAGCAAATTTCTTTTTTACTTCAACTAAACCAAGAAATGAAATCATAGTATACAAACTATTAGACATGGGTTTTCCCTACCTAAATTTTACAAACAATAATCTTGTTTACGGTTAAAGTTAAATTGTTAAAATTAAAAGTTTTGAGCTAAAAACCCTTTAAAAATTTTTCAAATTTTTTTTCCTGAACGCCCATGTTAAGAAACTAAATTTTAGTACACGTCCTTTTTTCCTATTTCAAGATAAAAAGAACCCATAGTTGTATTTCACTCTTTGTTTCCCTCAAATTAACACAATTTTTTATCGAAAGGGGGGTAGATTTTATTAGCTTTTAACAGCAAAGTTCTTTTTTACTTCAACTTAAACCAAATGAATGAATCTTTTTGTATAAAAAAATATTGGGCGGGGGGGTTTTACCTTACCTAAAATTTTTAAAACAATAATTTTTGTTTACTTTTAATTTTTTAAATTTTTAAAAAAATTCAAATTTGAAGTGAAAACGCAAAAAAATTTCAAATTGTTTTCTCGAAGTCCTTCCTAAACTAAATTTTATTAAACGATCCATTATTCCTTTTTAAAAGATACTTAGAACTCCATAGTGTTTCATTTTTTTTTTTATTCCCTAAACTATGACCCCAATTTTTTTACTCGTAACGGGGGTGATATTATATGTTTTAAATCAGCAAATTCGTTTTTATTTTAACTTTAAACCAAAAAATGACACATATGTATAAAAAAACAAATTAAAAGCCGGGGTTTTCCCTTTCCCAAAATTTTAAAAAAATAATCTTGTTTCGGTTAAGTTAAAAATTTTTTCATTAAGTTTTAAAAGCGAAAAGCTTAAAAATTCCCAAATGTGTTTCTCGGACTTCTATTATAAAAAAATATTATCACGTATCTATTTTTCCCTATTGTAAAGATACAAAAGAACCATGTTGTTTTTAACTCTTTCGATCCTCAAAATGAACACAATATTTTTACCTGGGGGGGTAGATATTATGTAATTTAATCAGCAAAGTTCGTTTTACTTCAACTTAAACCAATAATGACACAATTTATACAAAACATTAGACAGGCTGGTTTTCCCTTTTCCCTAAAATTTATACAAACAATAATTTGTTTAGGGTTAAATTTAAAAATTTTTTGTTTAAAATTCAATGTTTTTGAAAGCTGAAAACGCTTAAAAAATTTCAAATGTATTTTCACTAAAAAGTCAGTCTAAGAACTAAAATTTTAGTACACGTATCCGTTATTCCTTGTCAAGATTAAAGAACTATAGTTGTTTTTCACTCTATCGACCCTAAACTTGGACAAAATATTTTTACCCGTAAGGGGGGTGTTTTTATTAGCTTTAATCAGCAAGTTTTTTTTACTTCAACTTAAACCAAAAAAATAAAATCAATTATAAAAAAAAACTTTTTAGACAGGCTCGGGTTTTACCTTACCCTAAATTTATACAAACAATAACTTGTTTACGGTAAGTTAGAAATTGTTAAAATTCAACGTTTTGGGAAGCTGAAAACGCTTAAAATTTAAAATTTGTTTTCTGGAAAAGTTAAGTCGGGAACTAAATTTTAGACACTTACCCATTATTCCTTTTGTCAAATACAAAGAACCCCCTAGTTGTTTTCACTCTTTTTGTTTCCCTCAACATATGGACACAATTTTTACTCGAAAACGGGGGTGATTTTATGTAGCTTTAATCAGCAAAGTATTTTTTTTACTTCAACTTAAAAAATAAATAAATCAAAAGTATACAAAAATTTAGAAGGATGGGGTTTTACCTTACCCAAAATTTATAAAAACAAAAATCTTTTTTTCGGTTTTTAAAGTTTAGAATTTTTAAAAATTCAACTTTGGAAGTGAAAAACAAAAAAATTTTCAAATGTTTTTTCTCGGAACGCCCCTGTTTGAAAACTAAATTTTAACACGTACCCTTTTTCCATTTCAAGATACTAAAGAACCCATATTTGTTTTTCACTCTTTTGTTTTCTAAAACATATGAGACAATTTTTTTACTCGTAGGGGGTAGATATTATTAGCTTAATCAGCAAAGTTCGTTTTTATTCAACTTAAACCAAGAAATGACTAAATTATACAAAACTATTAGACGGGGATCGGGTTTTTTTTTTCCCCCTAAATTATAAAAAAATAATTTTGTTTAGGTTAAAGTTAGAATTTTAAAATTAACGTTTTAAAGTGAAAACGCTTAAAAATTTCAAATTGTTTTCTGGGAACGTCCTTGTTAGAACTAAATTTTATTACACGTATCCATTATTCCTTTGTCAAGATACTAAGAACCCATATTTGTATTTACTCTTTTTTTTCCCTACATATGAGCAATTTTTTTACTCGTAAGGGGGGTAGATTTTTTGTTTAATCAGAAAAAGTTGTTTTTATTTTCAATTTAAAACCAAGAAATGACTCTTGTATAAAAAAACTTTTTGACAGCTCGGGTTTACCTTCCCTAATTTATAAAAAAATAATCTTGTTTAGGGTTTTAAGTTAATAATTTTAAAATTAATGTTTTGAAGCTAAAAACGTTTAAAAAAATTTCAAATGTTTTTTTCGGGGAAACTTTATTTTAAAAGAAAAAAATTTTTAGTACACGACTTTATTCCTATTGTCAAGATACTAAAAAAACCCTTAGTTTATTTAACTCTTTCGATTCCTAAAACATTGGACACAATATTTTTACTCGAAAAGGGGGGTGAATTATTTAGTTTAATCAGCAAAGTTCGTTTTTACTTCAACTTAAACCAATGAAATGCACATATGTAAAAAACTATTAGACAGGCTCGGTTTTACCTTACCCTTAAATTTATCCCAAACAAAAACTTGTTTACGGTTAAATTTAAAATTTTTAAAATTCAAGTTTTGAAAAGCTGAAAACGCTTAAAATTTCAAATGTTTTTCCGAACGTCATTTAAGAACAAAATTTTTTATCCCCGTATCCTTATTCCTATTGCAAGATACTAAGAACTCCATAGTTGTATTAAACTCTTTTGATTCCTCAACATTGGGGAAAACAATTTTTTTACTCGTAAGGGGGGGAGATATTTTTTTGTTTAATCACAAATTTCTTTTTTATTTAAACTTAAACAATAAAATGACTTATGTATAAAAATTTTAACGGGCTGGGATTCCTTAACTAATTTTTTATAAAAAATAATCTTGTTTCGGTTTTAAGGGTTAGAATTTTTCAATTAGGTTTTGAAGCGAAAAGCTTAAAAAATTTCAATGTGTTTTCTGGGAAAAATTATTTTTAAAGAACCCAAAATTTATAGTACACGTATCATTTTCCTATTGTAAATACAAAAGAACCCCATAGTTGTATTTCACTTTCTGATTCTCACATAGGACACAATATTTTTACTCGAAGGGGGGGGTAGATATTATGTTGTTTTCAAAAGTTCGTTTTTACTTAAATTTAAAACCAATAAATGAAAATTATAAAAAAACTATTAACAGGCTGGGGTTTTACCTTCCCAAATTTTACAAAAAAATTTATTTGTTTAGGGTTTTAAAGTTAAATTTTTTAAATTCAAGTTTTGGGAAGCTGAAAACCTTTAAAAATTTAAAAATGTTTTTCCGGAACGCCCATTCTAAACTAAATTTTATTACAGTTCCTTATCCTATTGTCAAGATACTAAGAACTCCATAGTTGTATTCACTCTTTTTATTCCCAAAACTATGAGCCCAATTTTTTACTCGAAAAGGGGGTAGAAAAATTACTTTAACAGCAAATTTCTTTTTTTACTTCAACAAAAACCAAAAGAAATGCATCATTGTATACAAAACTATTAGACGCTCGGGTTTTCCCTTTTCCCCTAATTTATAAAAAAAATTTTGTTTACGGTTTTTAATTAAAATTGTTATTTAACTTTTTGAAGCTAAAAACGTTTAAAAAAAATTTCAAATTGTTTCTGGGAAGTCTATTTTTAAAGAACAAATTTTAGACACGTATATTATTCCTATTGTCAAGATACTAAAAAACGCCATATTGTATTTCACTTTTTTGATTCCTAAACATGAGACACAATTTTTTTACTGTAAGGGGGGTGATTTATGTAGTTTTAATCACAAATTTCGTTTTACTTCAATTTAAAACCAATAAATGACATCATATTTAAAAATATTAAACGGGTGGGTTTTCCCTTACCTAAATTTATAAAACAATAATCTTGTTTGGGTTTAAAGTTAAAAAATTTTTTAAATTAAAGTTTTGAACGAAAATTTAAAAAATTTCAAATGTGTTTTCTGGGAATTTTTATGTTAGAACTAAATTTAGTACACGTATCTTTATTCCCTTTTTGTCAAGTATAAAGACCGCCTAGTTGTATTTAAACTCTTTCTGGTTTCCCTCAAAATAACACAATATTTTATCGAAGGGGGGGAGATTTATGTAGTTTAACACAAAGTTCGTTTTACTTCAATTTTTAACCAATAAAAATGACATCTAGAAAACAAAACTTTTAGACAGGTCGGGTTTTCCCTTACCCTAAATTTTTTTACAAACCATAATCTTGTTTACGGTTAAAGTTAAATTGTTAAAATTCAAGTTTTGAAGCTGAAAAGCTTAAAAATTTAAAATGTTTTTCCTGAACGCATGTCTAAGACTAAATTTTTTTACACGTATCCTTATTCCTATTTCAAGATACAAAAGAACTCCAAGTTGTATTTCACTCTTTTTATTCCTCAACATTGAACAAATTTTTTACTCGTAAGGGGGTAGTTTATATTTGCTTTAATCACAAAGTTGTTTTTCCCTTCAACTTAAACCAAGAAATGACATCATATGTATACAAAACTATTGACGGGTGGGGTTTCCTTCCCTAAATTATAAAAAAAATAATCTTTTTTACTTTTTAAGTTGAATTTTTTAAAATTAAGTTTTGGGAAGCTGAAAACGTAAGAATTTCAAATTGTTTTCTCGGAACTCTATGTAAAGAAAAAAATTTTGTACACGTACCCTTTTATTCCTATTGTCAAGTCTAAAGAACGCCATAGTTGTATTTACTCTTTTTGATTCCTCAACATATGAGACAAAATATTTTTATCGTAAGGGGTCATTTTGTAGTTTAATCAGCAAAGTCGTTTTTATTTCAACTTAAAAGAAATGACATATATGTATAAAAACTATTAGACAGGCTGGGGGTTTTACCTTACCAAAAAATTTTATACAAACAATAATCTTGTTTACGGTTAAAGTAAATTTTTTAAAATTCAATTTTTGGGAAGCAAAAAACCGCAAAAAAAAATTTCAAATGTTTTTCCAAAAATTTAAATGTCTAGAACAAAATTTTATTACAGTATCCTTTTTTCCTTTTTGCGATAAAAGAACTCCATAGTTGTATTTCACTTTTTTTGATTCCTCAACTATGGAAAAAATTTTTTATCGAAAGGGGGGGGAAATATTATATGCTTTAATCAAAATTCGTTTTTTCTTCAACTTAAACCAAAAAAATGAATCATATGTATACAAAACTATTAGACGGGTCGGGTTTTCCTTTTCCCTAATTTATAAAAAAAATAATTTTTTTTAGGGTTTAATTTTAGAATGTTCAATTAACGTTTTAGAAGCAAAAAGCTTAAAAATTTCAAATGTGTTTTCGGAATTTTCTATGTATAAAAAATAAATATTGTACACGTATCTTTTTTCCTAGTCAAGATACTAAAGAACGCCATGGGTTTTTTTTTAATTTTTCTATTCCTCAACAATGGACACAATATTTTTACTCGTAAGGGGGTGTATTATGTATTTTTAAATCAGAAAGTTTTTTTTTTACTTAAACTTAAACCAATGAAATGACATAAAGTAAAAAAAATTTTTAGACAGGCTGGGTTTTACCTTCCCCAAAATTTTATACAAACAAAATCTTGTTTCGGTTAAAGTTAAATTTTTTAAATTAAAATTTTTGGGAAGTAAAAAAACGCTTAAAAAATTTCAAAGGGTTTTTCCGGAACGTCTATGTTTAAGAACTAAATTTTTAGTACACGACTTTTTCCTATTGTCAAGTACAAAGAACCCATTTTTATTTCCTCTTCGATTCCTCAACAAGAACCAAATTTTTTAAACTCGTAAGGGGGTAGTATTATTAGCTTTAATCAGCAGTTCTTTTACTTAAACTTAACCAATGAAATGACATCATATGTTAAAAAAACTTTTAAACAGGCTGGGGTTTTCCCTTTACCTAAATTTTATACAAACAAAAATCTTTTTTGGGTTAAAATTAGAATTTTTTTAAATTAAAGTTTTGAAGCAAAAAACGCTTAAAAATTTCAAAGTGTTTTCTCGGAACTTCTATTTTAAAAGAACAAAATTTTTAGTACAGTTTTATTTTTCCCTTTTTCAAGATCTAAGAACCCATAGTTGTATTTAACTCTTTTTGATTCCTCAACTATGAGACAAATATTTTTTACTGAAAGGGGGGTAAATTAATGAAATTTAATCAGCAAATTTCGTTTTTACTTCAATTTAAACCAATAAAATGACATAAGTATACAAAACTTTTAGACGTGGGGTTTTACCTTACCCTAAATTTTCAAAAATAATCTTGTTTACGGTTAAATTTTTAAATTGTTAAAATTCAAGTTTGAACTAAAAACCTTTAAAAAAATTTCAAATGGTTTTCTCGGAAGTCCATTTAGAACTAATTTTATTACACGTATCCTTTTCCCTTTTGTCAAGATATAAGAAAACCCATAGTTGTATTCACTCTTTTGTTTCCCTCAACATTGAGCAATTTTTTACTCGTAAGGGGGTAGATATTTTTGCTTTTATCAGAAAAAGTTGGGTTTTTACTTCAACTTAAAACCAAAAAAATACATTGTTACAAAACATTAGACAGAGGTTTTCCCTTTCCCTAATTTATAAAAAAAATAATCTTGTTTGGGTTTTTAAAGTTAGAATGTTATTTAACTTTTTTGAAGTGAAAACGTTTAAAAAAATTTTCAAATTGTTTTCTGGGAACGCCCCTTTGTTTAAAGAACTAATTTTTTTACACGTATCTTTTTTCCCTATGTCAAGATACTAAAGAACCCATTGATTTCACTCTTTCTTTCCCTAAAACATGAGACAAATTTTTTACTCGTGGGGGGGGTAGTTTTTATTGCTTTAATCAGCAATTTGTTTTTACTTCAATTTAAAAACCAAGAAATGAACTATGTATAAAAAAACTATTAAACCTGGGGTTTTTTTACCTTCCCCTAATTTTTTTTAAAAATAATCTTTTTTTAGGTTTTAAAGTTGAATTTTTCAATTCTGTTTTAAAAGCAAAAAAGCTTAAAAATTCCCAAGGGTTTTTTTCTGGACTTTTGTATAAAAAATAAATTTTAGTACAGTATCTTTTTTATTGTCAAGATACTAAAAAAAAGCCATAGTTGTATTTAACTCTTTTGTTTCCTCAAATATGGACACAATATTTTTACTCGAAGGGGGGTGATATTTGTAGATTTAATACAAAGTTCTTTTTTACTTCAATTAAACCAAAAAATGACATCATATGTATAAAAAACTATTAGACAGGCCCGGGGTTTTCCCTTTCCCCCAAAATTTATACAAACAAAAATCTTGTTTGGTTAAATTTTTAAAATTTGTTAAAATTAAGTTTTGGAAGCTGAAAACGCTTAAAAAATTTCAAATGTTTTTCCGGGGGAACGTCTTGTCTAAAAAATAAATTTTAGTACACGTACCTTATTCCTTTATAAAAGAATAAAAAAACCCATAGTTGTATTTCACTCTTTTTGATTCCTCAAATATGGACACAATATTTTTACTCGTAAGGGGGTGATATTATTTGTTTTAAATCAGCAAAGACGTTTTTATTTCAACTTAAACCAATGAAATACAAAAAGTATACAAAACTATTAGAAGGTGGGGTTTTTTTCCCTTTACCCAAATTTTATCAAAAAATAATCTTGTTTAGGGTTTAAAATAAATTTTTAAATTCAACTTTTTGGAAGCTAAAAACCTTTAAAAATTTTCAAATGTGTTTCTGGGAACGTCTTTTAAAATAAATTTTAGTAACGTATCCTTTTCCCCTATTGTAAAGTACTAAAGACGCCTATTTTTTATTTCACTCTTTTGATTCTAACATAGGAAAACAATATTTTTTCCGTAGGGGGGGTGTTTATGTAGCTTAATCAGAAAAGAGTTTTACTTCAATTTAAAAAAATGAAATGCTCTATGTATCAAAACTATTAGACAGGCTCGGTTTTACCTTCCCTAAATTTATAAAAACAATAATCTTGTTTTTACGGTTAAAGTTAAAATTTTTTAAAATCAACGTTTTGGAAGCTGAAACGCTTAAAAATTTCAATGTGTTTTCTGGGCGTCCATGTCGAGAACTAAATTTTATTACACGTACCCATTATTCCATTGTCAAGATACTATAGAATCCATTTTTTTTCACTCTTTTTTTTCCCTAACATATGAGACAATTTTTAAACTCGAAGGGGGGTAATATTATTTTGCTTTAATCACAAAAGTTCGTTTTTACTTAAAACTTAAACCAAAGAAATGAATCATATGTATAAAAAAACTATTAGACAGACTGGGTTTTCCTTTCCCATTTTATAGAAAAAAAAACTTGTTTACGGTTTAATTTAAAATAGTTACAATTAAGCGTTTTAAAAGCTGAAAACGTTTAAAAAATTTAAAATGTTTTTTTTTCGGAACTTCTATTTAAAAAATAAATTTAGTCACTATTTTTATTCCTATTGCAAGAATAAGAACCCATGTTGTATTTAACTCTTTGTTTCCTCAACATATGAGACACAATTTTTTTACTCGAAAGGGGGGGTGATTTTATGAATTTAATCAAAAAGTCGTTTTATTTTAAATTTTAAACCCAAATAAAATGACATCATAAAAAACCAAAACTTTAGACAGGCTGGGGTTTTACCTTACCTAAATTTATACAAAAAATAATTTTGTTTACGGTTAAGAAATTGTTAAAATTCATTTTTTGGAAGCTAAAAACGCTTAAAATTTAAAAGGGTTTTTTCCGAAGTCATGTTTAGAACTAAATTTTAATACACGTTTCCGTTATTCTATTGCAAGATACTAAAGAACCCATTTTTGTATTTCATCTTTTGATTCTCAACATATGGAACACAAATTTTTATGTAGGGGGGTAGAATTTTTAGTTAATCAGCAAAGTTCTTTTTTTTACTTAATTTTAAACCAATAAATAAAAACATATGTTACAAAACTATTAGACAGGCTCGGGTTTTACCTTACCCTAAATTTAAAAATTTTTTGTTTAGGTTAAATTTTAGAATTTTTTTAAATTAATTTTTTAAAAAAGCAAAAAATTTTTAAAAAAATTTAAAGGGGGTTTTTTTCTGGGAAACCCATGTTTAAAAACCAAAAATTTTAATAACCCTTTAAAAATTCCTATTGTAAGATACAAAAGAACCCTTTTTTTGTTTTTAACTCTTTTTGATTCCCCCAAAAGAGACCCAAAATTTTTACTAAAAAGGGGGGGAATTTATTAGTTTAAATCACAAAGTTCTTTTTTACTTCAATTTAAAACCCCAAATAAATAAAAAATTTTTTAAAAAAAAAACTTTAAAAAGGGGGTGGGGGTTTTACCCCCCCCCAAAAATTTATACAAACAAAAATTTTTTTAGGGTTAAATTTAAAAATTTTTTAAAAAATTCAATTTTTGGAAGGAAAAACCCTTTAAAAAAATTTTCAAATGTGTTTTCTGGGAACCCCCAAATTTGAGAACTAAATTTTATTACACGATCCTTTTTCCTTTGAAAGTACTAAGAACTCCATAGTTGTATTTAAAACTTTTTTTGATTCCTAAAATATGAAAATTTTTACTCGAAAGGGGGTAGTTTATTTTTATTTTTAATAAAGCAAAGTTCGTTTTTACTTAAAATTTAAAACCCAAAAGAAATACATCATATTATAAAAAAACAAATTAAACAGAGGGGTTTCCCCCTTTTTTCCCCAAAATTTTTTAAAAAAATAATTTTTATTTTTTTAATTTAGAATGTTTTTTAACGTTTTGAAGCTAAAAACGTTAAAAATTTCAAAATTGTTTTGGGGGAAACCCCCCCATGTTTAAAAAAAAAATTTTTAAACCTTATCAATTTTCCAAATTGTCAAGATACAAAAAACCCATATTTTTTTTTCCCATCTTTTTTCCTCAAAAAAGAAAAATTTTTTTTTATCAAAAAGGGGGGTAGTATTTTTTGTTTTAATAAACAAGTTCTTTTTTACTTAAATTTAAAAAAAAGAAATGAAACATAGTAAAAAAAAATTTTAAAAAGGGGGCCCGGGGGGTTTTAACCCCCCCTTTTAAATTTATAAAAAATAATTTTTTTAGGGTTTAAAGTTGAATTTTTAAATTTTTTTTTTTTAAAGAAGCGAAAAGTTTAAAAAATTTTTTTTTCCAAATTTTTTTTCTGGAACTTCATGTTAAAAAAAAAAAAGTACAGTATCATTTTTCCCCTTTTTCAAGATACAAAAAAACCGCCATAGTTTTTTTTAAAACCTTTCTATTCCTCAACAAGAAACAATTTTTTAAATGAAAGGGGGGGTAGATATTTGTAGATTTAATCAAAAGTTCGTTTTTATTTAAAATTTAAACCAAAAAAAAATGATTTCATATTATAAAAAACTTTTAAAGACGGGCTGGGTTTTTTATTTCCCCTAAATTTATACAAACAATAATTTTTTTTCCCGGGTTAAAGTTAAATTTTTTAAAAATTTCAAGTTTTGAAAGCAAAAACCCCCTTAAAAATTTTAAAAATTTTTTTTTCATGAACTCTATGTCTAAAAAACTAAATTTTAGTACACCGAAACCGTTATTCCTTTTTGTCAAGATACTAACGAACTCCATAGTTGTATTTCACTCTATCTGTTTTCCTCAACATATGAGCCCCCAATATTTTTAAATCGTAAGGGGGAAATTTTAAATTTGCTTTAATCAGCAAAGTTCGTTTTTACTTCAACAAAACCCCAAATAAAGGGGGACATCATATTTTTTAAAAAAAAAAATTAGAAAAGGCTGGGTTTTTACCTTACCCTAAATTTATACAAACAATAATCTTTTTTTGGGGGTTTTAAAGTTAGAATTTTAAAAATTCAACTTTTTGGAAGCTAAAAACGCTTAAAAAAATTAAAAATTTTGTTTTTTCCCCAAAAACGTCTATGTCTAAGAACTAAATTTTAGTACACTTTATCCATTATTCCTATTGTCAAATACTAAAGAACGCCATATTTGGGTTTTCACTTTTTTTGTTTCCCTAAACCCTATGAGACACAATATTTTTACTTTTAAGGGGAAAGATATTATGAAAGTTTTTAATAAAAGAAATTTTTACTTTTTTATTCTTTTTAAAAACCCAAATAAAATGTTTTTCATAAGTATAAAAAACTATTAGACAGGCTCGGGTTTTACCTTCCCCTTTAAATTTATAAAAAACAATAATTTGTTTCCCGGTTTAAAATTTTAGAATTTTTAAAAAATTTAAATTTTTTTGGGGAAAGCGGGAAAAACGAAAAAGAATTTCAAATGTGTTTTCTCGGAACGCCCTATGTCAAAAAAAAAAAAAATTTTTAGTACCCCCGTTTTTTAAATTTCCTATTTCAAATACTAAAGAACGCCATAGTTGTATTTCACTTTTTTGATTCCTCAACATTTTGAGACACAATTTTTTTTACTCGTAACGGGGGTCGATATTATGTAGCTTTAATCAGCAAAGTACTTTTTTACTTCAATTTAAAACCCAAAAAAATGACCAAAATTTTTAACAAAACTATTAGACGGGTTTTGGGGTTTTTTTACCTTACCCTAAATTTATACAAACAATAATCTTTTTTGGGGGTTTAAAAGTTAGAATTTTTAAAATTCAACGTTTTGGGAAGCTGAAAATTTTTAAAAAAATTTCAAATGTGTTTTCTCGGAACGTCCATTTTGAGAACTAAATTTTTTAGTACACGAAATTTTTTATTCCTATTGTCAAAATAAAAAAGAACGCCATAGTTGTATTTCACTCTTTCGATTCTAAACAATGGCCAAAATTTTTTTACTCGAAAGGGGGGGTAGATATTATGTGCTTAATAAAGCAAAGTTCTTTTTTTATTTTCAAAAAAAAAACCAAATTTGAAATAAACATCATTTTTTAAAAAAAAACTATTAGCCCGGGGGGGGTTTTTTAACCTTACCCTAAATTTATACAAAAAAATAATCTTTTTTTAGGGTTTTTAAATTTGAATTTTTAAAATTTTCAACTTTTTGGGAAGCTAAAAAACGCTTAAAAATTTCAAATTTTTTTTCTGGGAAGGGCCCATGTCTAGTTTTTAAATTTTATTACACGTATCCATTATTCCTATTGTCAAGATACTATAAAAACCCATATTTTGTTTTTCACTTTTTTTAAATTCCTAAACATATGAGAAAAATTTTTTACCCCGTAACGGGGTAGAAAATTAAAATTGTTTTTAATCAGCAAATTTTCGTTTTTTACTTCTTTTTAAAAACCCAAAAAAAATGACATCATATGTATAACAAAACTTTTAGACAGACTGGGGTTTTCCCTTTTCCCCTATATTTAAAAAAAAAAAATCTTGTTTCCCGGTTTAAGTTAAAATTTTAGTTAAAATTTTAAGCTTTTTAGAAGCTAAAAACGTTTAAAAATTTAAAAAGTTTTTTCTCGGAACTTCAAGTTAAGAAAAAAAATATTAGTACACGAATTTTTTTCCTATTGTAAAGATATAAAGAACGCCATATTTGTATTTAATTTTTCCCTGATTCCTCAACATATGAGACCCCAATTTTTTACTCGAAAAGGGGGTGATATTATGTAGTTTAATCAGAAATTTTTCTTTTTTACTTCAACTTAAACCAATGAAATGACACCCAAAAAGTAAAAAAAACTATTAGACAGGCTGGGTTTTTTACCTTCCCCTAAATTTATACAAACAATAATCTTGTTTAGGGTTTAAAAAGTTAAAATTGTTAAAATTCAATGTTTAGAAGAAAGGAAAACGTTTAAAAAATTTTCAAAGGTGTTTTCTCGGAACCTATTTTAAAGAACAAAATTTTAGTACAGTACTATTATTCCTATTGTCAAGATACTAAAAACGCCATATTTTGTTTTTAAACTCTTTCTGATTCCTCAACATAGGAAAAAACAATATTTTTCCCTCGTAAGGGGGGTAGATATTTGTAGTTTTAAATCAGCAAATTTCGTTTTTACTTCAACTTAAACCAATGAAATGACATCATAGAAATACAAAAACTATTAGCCCACCCCGGGTTTTTTCCCCTTACCCTAAATTTATAAAAACAAAAAACTTTTTTAGGGTTAAAGTTAAAATTTTTTAAAATTCAAGGTTTTGAAGCTGAAAACCTTAAAAATTTCAAAGGTTTTCTGGGAAAACGCCCTTTTTAAAGAACAAAATTTTTATTACACGTATCCATTATTCCAAATTGTCAAGATACTAAAGAACCCATATTTATTTAACTTTTTTTGTTTTTCCTCAACATATGAGAAAAAATTTTTTTACTCGTGGGGGGAAAAATATTTTTAAGCTTTAACAGCAAATTCTTTTTACAAAAACCCCTTAAAACCCAAAAGAAATGACATCATATGTATACAAAAAAAAAAAAGACAGCTGGGTTTTACCTTTCCCCTAAATTTATAAAAAAAATAATTTTTTTTGGGGGTTTTTAAAATTTAAGAAATTGGGAAATTAAACGTTTTGAACGAAAACGCTTAAAAATTTCAAATGTTTTTTTCTCGGAACGTCATTTTAAAAACAAAATTTTAGTCCCACGTATCAAAAAACCCTAATGCAAGAAACTAAAACGCCATATTTGTTTTTCATTTTTTTTGGGGTTCCTCAAAAAAAGGGAACAATTTTTTACCGTAAGGGGGGGTAGTTTTTTAAACTTTAATCACCCAAAGTTCTTTTTTTTAACTTAAACCCCTTAAACCAAAAAAAATGACATCATTTTTAAAAAAAAACAATTAACGGGCTGGGGTTTTTAAACCCCCCCCAAAATTTAAAAAAAATAATTTTTGTTTAGGGTTAAAGTTAAAATTTTTTAAATTTAAGGTTTTAAAGGAAGCGAAAACCCTTAAAAAATTTTTCCAAAGTGTTTTCCGGAATTTTTTATTTTTAAAAGAACAAAATTTAGTACACAATCAATTTTTCCCTTTTGTCAAGATCCTAAAGAACGCCAAAATTGTATTTAACTTTTTTCTGATTCCTCAACAAAAGAGACAATATTTTTACTCCTTTTAAGGGGGGTAGATATTTTGTAGATTTAATCAGAAAAGTTCGTTTTACTTCTTTTTAAAAACCAATAAAAATACATCAAATGTATAAAAAACATTAAACAGGCTGGGTTTTTCCCTTTCCCCAAAATTTTTTATACAAACAATAATCTTTTTTAAATTTTTAAAAAGTTAGAATTTTTTAAAATTAAGTTTTAAAAGCAAAAACCCTTAAAAATTTCAAATGTGTTTTTCCCCGGAAACCCCCATGTTAAAAAAAAAAATTTTTAGTACTTTTTCCCCTTTATTCCTTTTGTCAAGACCAAAAAACGCCATATTTTGTTTTTAACTCTTTTTTTTTTCCCCTAAACCCAAAGGACAAAAAATTTTTTTTATCGAAAGGGGGGTAAAAATTTTATGTAGTTAAAACACAAAGTTTTTTTTTACTTCAATTTAAAAAACCAATGAAATAAACATCAAAATGTTTTCAAAACTATTAGACAGGCTCGGGTTTTACCTTCCCCAAATTTATAAAAACCCAAAAAAATTTGTTTACGGTTAAAGTTAAATTTTTAAAAATTTTTAAACGTTTTGGAAGCTGAAAACTTTTTAAAAATTTTCAAATGTGTTTTCTCGGAACCCCAAAGTCAAAGAACAAAATTTTTTAATTACACTATCCTTATTCCTTTGTAAAGAACTAAAAAACTCCATATTTTGTTTTTCCTTTTTCTTTTTTTTCCCTCAACAAAAGAACAATTTTTTAAAACTCGTAAGGGGGGTAGATATTATTTTGTTTTAATCAGAAAAGTTCTTTTTTTACTTCAACTTAAACCAAAAAAAAAACCCTTTCATAGGTATACAAAACTATTAGACGGGCCTGGGTTTTCCCTTTTTCCCCTAAATTTAAAAAAAAAAATTTTCTTTTTTACGGTTTAATTTAAAATTTTTAAATTTAATTTTTTTTGAAGCTAAAAAAACGCTTAAAAATTTAAAATGGGGTTTTTCTCGGAACTTCTATTTTTTAAAAATAAATTTTAGTACCCCGTATCTTTTTTTCCCCTATTGCAAGATACAAAAAGAACCCCAAAAAGTTTTTATTTCCTCTTTTGATTTCCTAAACAAAGGGAAACAATTTTTTTAAACCGAAAGGGGGTGAAAATTTATGAGCTTTAATCACAAATTTCTTTTTTTTACTTCAATTTAAAACCCAAATGAAATGACTAAAAAGAAAAAAAAATATTAAACAGGCTGGGGTTTTACCTTACCCTAAATTTAAAAAACAAAAATCTTGTTTAGGGTTTTAAATTTTAAAAATTTTTTAAAATTAATTTTTTTGAAGCGAAAACGCTTAAAAATTTCAAAGTGTTTTCTAAAAACTATTTTGAAAAAAAAATTTTTTAATACATTTTCCCCTTTATTCCTTTTGTCAAGATACAAAAAGAACGCCTTGTTGTATTTAACTCTTTTGTTTCCCACAACATAAAAAAGACACAAAAATTTTTACTCGGGGGGGGGGTAGATATTATGTGTTTTAATCAGCAAAGTTCGTTTTTACTTCAATTTTAAACCCAAAGAAATGAATTTTTTTTTTTTTTTTTTTTTTTTTTTTTTTTTTTTTTTTTTTTTTTTTTTTTTTTTTTTTTTTTTTTTTTTTTTTTTTTTTTTTTTTTTTTTTTTTTTTTTTTTTTTTTTTTTTTTTTTTTTTTTTTTTTTTTTTTTTTTTTTTTTTTTTTTTTTTTTTTTTTTTTTTTTTTTTTTTTTTTTTTTTTTTTTTTTTTTTTTTTTTTTTTTTTTTTTTTTTTTTTTTTTTTTTTTTTTTTTTTTTTTTTTTTTTTTTTTTTTTTTTTTTTTTTTTTTTTTTTTTTTTTTTTTTTTTTTTTTTTTTTTTTTTTTTTTTTTTTTTTTTTTTTTTTTTTTTTTTTTTTTTTTTTTTTTTTTTTTTTTTTTTTTTTTTTTTTTTTTTTTTTTTTTTTTTTTTTTTTTTTTTTTTTTTTTTTTTTTTTTTTTTTTTTTTTTTTTTTTTTTTTTTTTTTTTTTTTTTTTTTTTTTTTTTTTTTTTTTTTTTTTTTTTTTTTTTTTTTTTTTTTTTTTTTTTTTTTTTTTTTTTTTTTTTTTTTTTTTTTTTTTTTTTTTTTTTTTTTTTTTTTTTTTTTTTTTTTTTTTTTTTTTTTTTTTTTTTTTTTTTTTTTTTTTTTTTTTTTTTTTTTTTTTTTTTTTTTTTTTTTTTTTTTTTTTTTTTTTTTTTTTTTTTTTTTTTTTTTTTTTTTTTTTTTTTTTTTTTTTTTTTTTTTTTTTTTTTTTTTTTTTTTTTTTTTTTTTTTCCCCCTGTCTGAGAACAAATTTTTTACATACCTTTACCTATTGTCAAGTTCTATAGAACTCCATAGTTGTATTTCACTCTTTTTCTTTCCCCTAAAATAGAGACTTTTTTTAAACTGAAACGGGGGGTAGTATTATATTGTTTTAATCAGCAAGTTCGTTTTTATTAAACTTAAAACCAAAGAAATAAATTCATATGTATACAAAATATTAGACAGACTCGGGTTTTAAACCCTTTCCCTAATTTATAGAAAAAAAAATCTTTTTACGGTTTAAGTTAGAATATTTACAATTAAGCGTTTTAAAAGCTGAAAACGCTTAAAAATTTCAAATGTGTTTTCTCGGATTCTATGTAAAAGAAAAAAAATATTAGTCACGTTTCTATTTTTCCTTTGTCAAGAAACTAAAGAAGCCATGTTGTATTTAACTCTTCTGATTTAAACATTGAGACCAATATTTTTACTCGAACGGGGGTCGTTTAGTGCTTTAATCAGCAAAGTACTTTTTTATTCAACTTAAACAATGAAATGACATCTAAGAAAACAAAACTATTAGACAGGCTGGGGTTTTTTCCTTCTAAATTTATACAAACAATAATCTTGTTTACGGTTAAATTTTAAAATTTGTTAAAATTCAAGTTTTGAAGGAAAAGCTTAAAAAATTTCAAATGTGTTTTTCGGAATCATGTTAGAACAAATTTTTTATTAAGTATTTTATTCCTATTGTAAAGTACTAAAAAAACCCATAGTTGTATTTACTCTTTTTTGTTTTCCTCAAATATGAGACAATATTTTTACTCGTAAGGGGTGTTTATTAGTTTTAATCACAAATTTCTTTTTTTAACTTCAATTTAAAAACCAATGAAATAATATATTTTTAAAAAAATTTAGACGGGTCGGTTTTACCTTCCCAAATTTAAAAAATAATCTTTTTTTTAGGGTTTAAAATTTAAAATTGTTAAAATTAATTTTTTGAAGCTAAAAAACGTAAAAATTTTCAAATGTTTTTTGAACGCCATGTTTAGAAAAAAATTTTTTACAGTATCTTTTTCCCTATTGTCAAGTACTAAGAACCCATGTTGTTTTTCACTCTTTTTTTTCAAATAGAGAAAAATTTTTTACTGAAAGGGGGTGATATTATTGCTTTAATCGCAAAGTTCGTTTTACTTCAATTAAACCAAAAAATGACATCATATTATAAAAACTATTAACAGTCGGGTTTTACCTTTCCCAATTTATAAAAAAAAAATTTTTTTTTACGGAAAAAGTTAAAATTTGTTAATTAAGTTTTGAAGGAAAACCTTTAAAAAATTTTCAATGTGTTTTCTGGAATCATGTTAAAAATAAATTTATACACGTATTATTTTATTGCAAGTACTAAAGAAAGCCCATAGTTTATTTAACTTTTTCTGTTTCCCTAAAACATATAGACAATTTTTTATGTAGGGGGGAAATTTTATGTAGTTTAATCAGAAAATTTTTCGTTTTTACTTCAACTTAAACCAATAAATGACATCTAGTATAAAAAATATTAGACGGGTGGGGTTTTTTACCTTCCCCTAAATTTTACAAAAAAATAATCTTTTTTAGGGTTAAAGTTAAAATTTTTTAAAATTCAATTTTTTAAGCTGAAAACGCTAAAAATTTCAAATGTTTTTCCAAAGTCATGTCTAAGAAAAAAATTTTTTTCCCGTATCCTTTTTCCTATTGTCAAGATATAAGAACCCCATAGTTGTTTTTCCTCTTTTTCCCTCAACATTGGACAAAATTTTTTTACTCGTGGGGGGGTAGTTTAAATTTGCTTTAACAGAAAAGTTCGTTTTTACTTCATTTAAAACCAAAGAAAGCATCAATGTTACAAAACTTTAGACGGGCTGGGGTTTTACCTTCCTTAAATTTAATAAAAAATAATTTTGTTTAGGGTTTTTTAAGTTAAAATTTAAAAATTTTAATTTTTGGAAGCTGAAAACGCTTAAAATTTCAAATGTGTTTTCTGGGAACTCTATGTTAAAAAATAAATTTTGTACACGTACCCATTATTCTATTGTCAAATACTAAAGACCCCATAGTTGTTTTACTTTTTTTGTTCCTCAACATATGAGACAAAATATTTTTACTGAAAGGGGGGGTGATATTATGTATTTTTTATCAGCAAAGTGTTTTTATTAAAATTAAAAATGAAAGAATCATAGTATAAAAAACATTAGACGGGGCTCGGGTTTTCCTTCCCTAAATTTTAAAAACAAAATTTTGTTTAGGGTTTTAAAGTTAAAATTTTTAAAAAATTCAATTTTGGGAAGCTAAACGCTTAAAAATTTAAATGTTTTTCCAAAACGTCTGTCTAAGAACAAATTTTTTTAACACGTATCCTTATTCCTTTTAAAGATACTAAAGAACCATATTTGTATTTATCTTTTTTTTCCCTCAACTATGGACAAATTTTTTTATCGAAAGGGGGTGTATATTAGCTTTAACACAAATTTCGTTTTACTTCAATTAAACAAAAAAATGACATCATAGTAAAAAAACTATTAGACGGGTCGGGTTTTACCTTCCCCTAAATTTATACAAACAAAAATCTTTTAGGGTTTAAAGTTAAAATTGTTAAAATTTCAATTTTTGGAAGCAAAAAACCTTAAAAAATTTAAAAAGTTTTTTTCTGGGACCCCATTTTTTGGAACTAAATTTTAGTACACGACGTTATTTATTGTAAAGATACTAAAAAACCCCAATGTTGTATTTATCTTTCTGATTCTAAACAATGAGACACAATTTTTTTACTCTAGGGGGGTAGATTTTATGTAGTTAAATCACAAATTTGGGTTTTTCTTCAATTTAAAACCCCAAAAAAATGACATCATATTTTAAAAAAATATTAGACAGGCGGGTTTTCCTTACCCTAAATTTATAAAAACTAATCTTGTTTACGGTTAATTTTAAATTTGTTAAAAATTCAATTTTTGGGAAGCGGGAAAACGTTTAAAAATTTAAAATGTTTTTCCCCAACTTGGGA
>JAJKFL010000058.1:0-85229 GCA_021186555.1 Reticulitermes speratus | reverse complement strand
TAGCTACTGACACGGAGGTAAAATGCTCTGTGTCAACTGGAAAATAGGTGCTGATATGGAGGTAGGATGCTCCTCCAAAACACCAGTGGTTATTTACCAGTCAGCATGGTGTCATCTCAGCAAACTAGAATCTTGAATGTGTTAAGTGTTTTTGATTTTGCCTTTGTGTAGCAGGAGTAATGAGAGCATGTAGATTTTACATTTGCGCCTCTTTACAGCAGCTATTATTGCAGTTCAATGAAGCAGCATGTCATGTGGTGTGCAGCAGTAAATGTACGTGTGCAGCGTGTCATGTGGTGTGCAGCAGTAAATGTACATGTGCAGACATTCAGAAACGTAGCACTAGATAGATGCAAGTGATCAGCTTGTTGCGAGACTTGAGCAGTGATTCATGAATTCAAAGAATGCCTTAGTGGAGACTGTAACACCATGCTCTGAAGGTGTTTCGTTTCATTGTTAAGCAGTCCCACAGATTACACTGACTGCACGTATGTAATGCACTATACATTTTAATGAATTTTATTTAGCATCCCTTGGTGTCATGCTGAAGCTTGGGGCAACTTAATTTTAAGAAACAATGTGTGCTGCATATATATTTATTTTAAATAAACTTTGTGTACGTCACACATCAGGAGACAATGTGATAGGGTTTCATGTGTTCTTTGCCAAGTAGCCTTTCTGCATGTGTGGCCACAGCACCTCTGGGGGGCAAGTACCTTCCTGTCATGTCACTTGTCGCTGTTTGCAGGTAATGAAATTTAATATAATGAAATTTATAACAAAATTTCTTGGTTTGCAAATTGATAACCGCCTAAATCGGAAGAACCATATTGAACAAATGATTCATAAGTTAAGTGGAGCATGTTATGCTGTTACATGGATGGTCTGGATCAGTAACATTAACACACTCAATTCAATTTACTATGCATACTTTCATTCCATAATAAAGTATGGAATAATTTTTTGGGGTAACTTCCAGCAATGGGAAGATTTTCACTTTACAAAGGAAAATTGTCAGAATTATGGCTGGTGCACAACCCAGAACTTCATGTAGAAGTCTAATAAACAATTAAGAGATTTTACCTGCTCAATGCCAATATGTATTTTCATTAATGAACTTTATCATCAAAGAATGAGATGGGCTGGGCATGTAGCATATATGGAGGAGGGGAGAGGTGCATACAGGAATTTGGTGGGGAGACTTGGAAGACCCAGGCGTAGATGGGAGGATAATATTAAAATAGATCTTCAAGAAGTGGTATGGGGGGGCATGGACTGGATTGATATGGCTCAGGATAGTGACAGGTGGCGGGCTGTTGTGAATGTGGTAATGAACCTTCGGGTTCCATAAAATGTGGGAAATTTCTTGAGTAGCTGAGGACATGTTAGCTTCTCAAGAAGGACTGTGCTACATGGAGTTAGTTAGCTAGTTAGTTGGTTGGTACTCCGAACTTCACTATCAGAAATCAAGAACATTTTCAAACAAATTCATCTATACACAATATAAAGACAAACAATAAGCACCATCTTCATAGACCAAATGGCAACCTCTCTTGTCTTCAAAAAAGTACATTTTATGGTGGCATCAAAATTTTCAACAGCTTACCACGTAGCCTGACAATCCTTGAGAATGAAAAGGCAAGGTCTAAATTAGCCTTAAGAAAACACTTAAATACACACTCCTTTTACTCTGTAGATGAATTTTTTATGTGCAAAGATGATCTTTAATACTGTTTTGTAAAATGTTTATAGTATTTTACACTGTAAAAATTGTGTATATTTGTTTATTTATGACTTGTTCCACATCCTATTGTCTTTGTGACACTTATGGATCCATGGAATATATGTATGTACATAAGTATTGTGTGGGCCTTGCACTGCCTGCTCCTCACGGGTAATCTGAGTTGTTTGTCAAACCGCCATTTTGTCCCATGCCCGTATATTGGAATGCTTGATTACATTTATTTCTCCTGGCCATTTGCTCTGTTACTGGATTTGCCTTAAGTAGAAATGGATTTTGATGATTGAAAAATCATTGCTACTTTTGTTACGATATTAGAAGTTTATTACAAGGGTTGGGATGTACAAATGTCCATACTTTAAAAGCCATACAAAGCTAAACCATCTAACGTATCGGAACTTCAAAAGATGGAGGCAGAGGGAGGGATATGTGATGAAGATGAGTTAATTATAAAGTTGTCTAATTTGACACACATTTGTGATGTACACTTACATGGTGTGTGTTGTCTAGTGATAACAGAAACTTTACGTGACACACAGATATCAGCACATTCTTGACACAGCTTGAAATGATTATTGTGACCTACAATCTGGTCATTTCGCCTGTGGAGCACAAGTTGTAGAATTTTGAAATATTGATGTTATATCAAAGAATGCTTTATAACGTGCAACACAACTTCTTTACGCATTGTTGATAAAGGTATATATTTAAATTGCGATCAAGAATTTTCATTTTTTACATTTATATTGGTTGATGCTTCTATCTTGACAACAGAGTACCACTTTGGCTTGAGACATCCCATTGTGCTTCCTGTATGAATCAAGTACGCTTTACACCATCAAACACATGTTGTGTGATGGTGCAAAGCGTACTTGCTAGTCGAGGTACAAGCACCAACCTGTATAAGAATGTAAAAAAGGGAAGTTCTTATGTACTTTAATCAACAATGTGTCAAGATCGATACATTTGTTTGAAGGTATGAGGTGTTCTTTGGTTTGTGGTGGATGCTTGCAGGTTTCTTTTACAAGAAATAACGCAGTAGTAACTTCCACTCAGCTTGTTTATTATTACTTCAGCAAATATACAGGATCTCGAGTGACATCGTTTGTAATGAGTTAGCCGCACGTGCAGAGTGTGCTTGTATGGAGTTGCCCTGCAGTGGAAAGCAGAGCGAAGAGAGGAGAGCACCGAAGTGTGCTCGCTTGACCAGCGCTGCTTGGCTGCTGCTGTGGATGAGAGCGGAGAGAGAGGACCGCTCAAGTCACAGATTATCCAGTGGTGCAGATTAAGCGTTTGTCGACGGCAGGTGTGGTGTGCCTACTGATTTACTCCTTGGCTTGTCAGAACGACTGGCTTGCTCCTTTGCTGCCGACCGATTGAATGACTGTTCTGGTCGCCCCCAACCAAAGTGCTAACTAAGGGCGGAGACTTGCGCAGAGCGCAAGTCGACGTCCCTTGGTCTGTTTAGCCATTCCTGCGTTTTACCGCATCGCTGGGCTCGATAACAGACTCTTTATTCTATAACTGAGGATTTTGCTTACGCTAACGGTTTATGGTCTCGATTATGCCGGGACCTGGCATACTTAAGGCTACAGCTCAACGAGTGTATAGTCTTTCTAAGTGGGGGGAATACTTTGGTTGGATGGCTCCCTGGGATTTGAACCCAGAGTGGCATTTTCACAATTAAATTCGCTCGGGATCTAAAACCTACACACAAGTAATTTAGCCGTACCGGGGGAAGGGGGTGGAGTGCGGACCGTGCCCCGACTTTTTTTGTTATTATACCCTGGCATTCACCTTACAACTGAGGAAAAATCACGGAAAACCCTCGGTCAGGATAGTCGAAAAGCGCCTAGCTAATCAGTGCTAGGCACGATACGTTGTCGTCTTGGCCACCATTTTGCGGGCGGCCTCGACATGTCTGCTGACCTCAGTCCCCATAGCTTGGTACCAGGCAACGTGGGTCAGCACTCGGTCAGCGTAAATATCTGTCGAGTTGCTGAACTAAGGGGTTCCCCACACCAGCTAACTTTGAGTAGTAACTCTCGGTTAGGGCTCTGATGTGTTCGGCAAAGAAAGGAACTCGCAAATCCTTGTGAATTTGCACGTTACTGATGTACCAAGGCGCACCAGTAGCAACGCGAAGGCACTTGGATTGAATAACCTGCAGCTCTGGATGTTTGTGTTATGTTTGTTGTATAAGGACTAATATGGAACATAAGTGACATGAAGAAGGACGGAAGGATTTAAAAGTACAAAATGGATCAAAGGGAAATAACTTGACAGCGAAAAAAAATCTCGGTGGGGGCGAGATTTTTGGCACCCGTCCAGACCGGCCCTGGGGCCCACCCAGCCTTCTATACAATCGGTACCGGGTCTCTTTCCCGGGGGTAAAGCGGCCGTGGCGTGGAGTTGACCACCCACCCCAATCTAGCGCCGAGGTTAAACAGTAGAGCTATACCTCTGCTGCCCCTCTCGGCCTTCATTGCCTGTTCTAGGGAGAACTTTACCTTTACCTTACCTGTGTATACATACCGTCATTTATGTGGTAACTGTTTAACATTATACGGTTAGTATACTTACCTTTATTAGAATAAAATTGAAACTGTAACAGCAAGTTTAATAAATCTACACTTACCGCCCCAAACACTCCAGGATTAATGGTAAGTGTACTTGCCACTCAAAGTTACTCCGAAGTAACGGTAAACACCATTAATTTCATGTACCGTATCGTAAGTCTACAATAAAGTTTTCTTTTAAGTTGATGGTTATTATACTTACCACCACAAAATTTACAACACAAAGGATAGGCATGACTACCACCGCAACACAACTCGTGATAAAGTGACTTTTAGCTGGTAATTATGCTTACCAATGATTTAGTTATCTTTATGTGTGTAAATGCTGTGTGGGCTATGTCGGTGGGATTACCTGAATTGGCATCTATACTTACCGCCCCAAGTACTCCATAATTAATGGTAAGTATACATACAACTCAAAGTTACTCCGAAGTAATGGTAAACATCATTAATTTCAATTACCGTATCATAAGTCTACGAATAAGTAGTATTTTAAATTAATGGTGAGTATATTTACCACAACAGAATTTACAACACAAAACACATGACTTCCACCGCAACACTGTTCGTAATATCGTGATTTTGAGGTGGTAAGTATTCTTACCATTAATTTGGTTAGCTTTAATTTGTAAAACCAGTGTAGACTACGTCGTTGGGATGACCTACATTGGCATGTATACTTACCGCCCCATGTACTCTGTAATTAATGGTAAGTATACTTACCACTCAGTTACTCCGAAGTAACGGTAAACACCATTAATTTCATGTACCTTATCGTAAGTCTACCGAAAAGTGGTCTTTTAAATTAATGGTAATTATAATTACCACCACAAAATTTACAGCACAAATCATAGGCATGACTACCACCGCAACACAGCTCGTGATAAAGAGATTTTGAGCTGGCAAATATGCTTACCAATGATTTGGTTACCGTTGTGTGTAAATGCTGTGTGGGCTAAGTCGTTGGGATGACCTGCATTGGCGACTACACTTACCGCCTCAAGTACTGCATAATTAATAAGTGTACTTAGCACACAAAGTTACTCCGAAGTAACGGTAAACACCATTAATATCATGTACCGTATCGTAAGTCTACCATAAAGTTGTCTTTTAAATTAATTTATACTTACTTAAATTATACTTACCACTACAAAAATTACAACACAAATGATGGGCATGACTTCCACCGCAACACAGTTCGTGATAACCTAATTTTGAGCTGGTAAACATGCTTACCATTGATCTGGGTAGCTTTAGTTATGTAAAAGCTGTGTAGACTACGTCGTTCGGATGACCTACATTGGCATCTATACTTATCGCCCCAAGTATACCATAATTAATGGTAAGTACACTTACCACTCAAAGTTACTCCGAAGTGACGGTAAACACCATTAATTTCATGTACGGTATCGTAAGTCTACCATAAAGTTGTCTTATAAATCAATGGTAAGTATACTTACCACCACAAAATTTGCAACACAAATGATAGGCATGACTACCACCGCAACACAGCTAGTGATAAAGTGATTTTGAGATGGTATGTATGGTTACCAATGCTTTGGTTACCTTTATGTGTGTAAATGCTTTGTAGGCTACGTCGTTCGGATGACCTACATTGGCATCTATACTACCCCAAGTACTCCATAATTAATGGTAAGTAAACTTACCATTCAAAGTTACTCCGAAGTAACGGTAAACAATTTCATGTACGGTATCGTAAGTCTACCATAAAGTTGTCTCTTATATCAATGGTAATTATACTTACCACCACAAAATGTACAACACAAATGATAGGCATGACTACCACTGCAACACAGCTAGTGATAAAGTGATTTTGAGATGGTAAGTATGGTTACCAATGATTTGGTTACCGTTGTGTGTAAATGCTTTGTAGGCTACGTCGTTCAGATGACCTACATTGGCATCTATACTTACCGCCCAAAGTACTCCATAATTAGTGGTAAGTATACTTACCAAAGTTACTCCGAAGTAACGGTAAACACCAATAATTTTATGTACCGTATCGTAAGTTTAAAATAAAGTTGTCTTTTAAATTAATGGTAAGTATACTTACCACAACAAAAATTACAACACAAATTATAGGCATGACTACCACCGCAACACATCGTGATAACGTAATCTTGAGCTGGTAAATATGCTTACCATTGATGTGGGTAGCTTTAATTTTCTAAAAGCTGTGTAGACTGTCATTCGGATGACCTACAGTGGAATCTATACCTATCGCCCCAAGTACGCCATATTTAATGGTAAGTATACTTACCACTCAAAGTTATTCCGAAGTAACGGTAAACACCATTAATTTCATGTACCGTATCGTAAGTCTACCATTAAGTTGTCTTTTATATTAATGGTAAGTATACTTACCACCACAAAAATTACAACACAAATGATAGGCATGACTACCACCGCAACACAGTTCGTGATAACGTAATTTTGAGCTGGTAAACATGCTTACCATTGATTTGGCACTGTCAGCAATGTGCACCACATTGCTTGCTCAGGTACACAGGTACTTGCCTACTGTCAACACTGTGGAGCACATTGCTTGCTAGGGTACACAGGTACTTGCCTACTGTCAACACTGTGGAGCACATTGCTTGCTAGGGTACACAGGTACTTGCCTACTGTCAAGACTGTGCAGCACCTTGCCTGCTCAGGTACACAGGTACTTGCGTACTGTCAGCATTGTGCAGCACATTGCTTGCTCAGGTACACAGGTACTTGCCTACTGTCATCACTGTGCAGCTCCTTGCTTGCTCAGGTACACAGGTATTTGCCCATTGTCAGCACTGTGCAGCACCTTGCTTGCTAAGGTACACAGGTACTTGCCCACTGTCAGCACTGTGCAGCACCTTGCTTGCTCAGGTACACAGGTACTTGCCCACTGTCAGCACTGTGCAGCACCTTGCTTGCTCAGGTACACAGGTACTTGCCCACTGTCAGCACTGTGCAGCACATTGCTTGCTCAGGTACACAGGTACTTGCCCACTGTCAGCACTGTGCAGCACCTTACTTGCTCAGGTACACAGGTGCATAACCACAGTCAGCAATGTGCAGCACCTTGCTTGCTCAGGTACACAGGTACTTGCCCACTGTCAGCACTGTGCAGCACCTTGCTTGCTCAGGTACACAGGTACTTGCCCACTGTCAGCACTGTGCAGCACCTTACTTGCTCAGGTACACAGGTGCATAACCACAGTCAGCAATGTGCAGCACCTTGCTTGCTCAGGTACACAGGTACTTGCCCACTGTCAGCACTGTGCAGCACCTTGCTTGCTCAGGTACACAGGTACTTGCCCACTGTCAGCACTGTGCAGCACCTTGCTAGCTCAGGTACACAGGTACTTGCCCACTGTCAGCACTGTGCAGCACCTTGCTTGCTCAGGTACACAGGTACTTGCCCACTGTCAGCACTGTGCAGCACCTTGCTTGCTCAGGTACACAGGTACTTGCCCACTGTCAGCACTGTGCAGCACATTGCTAGCTCAAGTACACAGGTACTTGCCCACTGTCAGCACTGTGCAGCACCTTACTTGCTCAGGTACACAGGTGCATAACCACAGTCAGCAATGTGCAGCACCTTGCTTGCTCAGGTACACAGGTACTTGCCCACTGTCAGCACTGTGCAGCACCTTGCTTGCTCAGGTACACAGGTACTTGCCCACTGTCAGCACTGTGCAGCACCTTACTTGCTCAGGTACACAGGTGCATAACCACAGTCAGCAATGTGCAGCACCTTGCTTGCTCAGGTACACAGGTACTTGCCCACTGTCAGCACTGTGCAGCACATTGCTTGCTCAGGTACACAGGTACTTGCCCACTGTCAGCACTGTGCAGCACCTTACTTGCTCAGGTACACAGGTGCATAACCACAGTCAGCAATGTGCAGCACCTTGCTTGCTCAGGTACACAGGTACTTGCCCACTGTCAGCACTGTGCAGCACCTTGCTAGCTCAGGTACACAGGTACTTGCCCACTGTCAGCACTGTGCAGCACCTTGCTTGCTCAGGTACACAGGTACTTGCCCACTGTCAGCACTGTGCAGCACCTTGCTTGCTCAGGTACACAGGTACTTGCCCACTGTCAGCACTGTGCAGCACATTGCTAGCTCAAGTACACAGGTACTTGCCCACTGTCAGCACTGTGCAGCACCTTGCTAGCTCGGGTACACAGGTACTTGCCCACTGTCAGCACTGTGCAGCACCTTGCTTGCTCAGGTACACAGGTACTTGCCCACTGTCAGCACTGTGCAGCACCTTGCTAGCTCAAGTACACAGGTACTTGCCCACTGTCAGCACTGTGCAGCACCTTGCTTGCTCAGGTACACAGGTACTTGCCCACTGTCAGCACTGTGCAGCACCTTGCTAGCTCAGGTACACAGGTACTTGCCCACTGTCAGCACTGTGCAGCACCTTGCTAGCTCAAGTACACAGGTACTTGCCCACTGTCAGCATTGTGCAGCACCTTGCTAGCTCAAGTACACAGGTACTTGCCCACTGTCAGCATTGTGCAGCACCTTGCTAGCTCAAGTACACAGGTACTTGCCCACTGTCAGCACTGTGCAGCACCTTGCTAGCTCAGTACACAGGTACTTGCCCACTGTCAGCATTGTGCAGCACCTTGCTAGCTCAAGTACACAGGTACTTGCCCACTGTCAGCATTGTGCAGCACCTTGCTAGCTCAGTACACAGGTACTTGCCCACTGTCAGCACTGTGCAGCACCTTGCTAGCTCAAGTACACAGGTACTTGCCCACTGTCAGCATTGTGCAGCACCTTGCTAGCTCAGTACACAGGTACTTGCCCACTGTCAGCATGTGCAGCACATTGCTGCTCAAGTACACAGGTACTTGCCCACTGTCAGCACTGTGCAGCACCTTATTGCTCAGGTACACAGGTGCATAACCACAGTCAGCAATGTGCAGCACCTTGCTTGCTCAGGTACACAGGTACTGCCACTGTCAGCACTGTGCAGCACCTTGCTTGCTCAGGTACACAGGTACTTGCCCACTGTCAGCACTGTGCAGCACCTTACTTGCTCAGGTACACAGGTGCATAACCACAGTCAGCAATGTGCAGCACCTTGCTTGCTCAGGTACACAGGTACTTGCCCACTGTCAGCACTGTGCAGCACATTGCTTGCTCAGGTACACAGGTACTTGCCCACTGTCAGCACTGTGCAGCACCTTCTTGCTCAGGTACACAGGTGCATACCACAGTCAGCAATGTGCAGCACCTTGCTTGCTCAGGTACACAGGTACCTGCCACTGTCAGCACTGTGCAGCACCTTGCTAGCTCAGGTACACAGGTACTTGCCCACTGTCAGCACTGTGCAGCACCTTGCTTGCTCAGGTACACAGGTACTTGCCCACTGTCAGCACTGTGCAGCACCTTGCTTGCTCAGGTACACAGGTACTTGCCCACTGTCAGCACTGTGCAGCACATTGCTAGCTCAAGTACACAGGTACTTGCCCACTGTCAGCACTGTGCAGCACCTTGCTAGCTCGGGTACACAGGTACTTGCCACTGTCAGCACTGTGCAGCACCTTGCTTGCTCAGGTACACAGGTACTTGCCCACTGTCAGCACTGTGCAGCACCTTGCTAGCTCAAGTACACAGGTACTTGCCCACTGTCAGCACTGTGCAGCACCTTGCTTGCTCAGTACACAGGTACTTGCCCACTGTCAGCACTGTGCAGCACCTTGCTAGCTCAAGTACACAGGTACTTGCCCACTGTCAGCACTGTGCAGCACCTTGCTTGCTCAGGTACACAGGTACTTGCCCACTGTCAGCACTGTGCAGCACCTTGCTAGCTCAAGTACACAGGTACTTGCCCACTGTCAGCATTGTGCAGCACCTTGCTAGCTCAAGTACACAGGTACTTGCCCACTGTCAGCATTGTGCAGCACCTTGCTAGCTCAAGTACACAGGTACTTGCCCACTGTCAGCACTGTGCAGCACCTTGCTAGCTCAAGTACACAGGTATTTGCCCACTGTCAGCATTGTGCAGCACCTGCTAGCTCAAGTACACAGGTACTTGCCCACTGTCAGCATTGAGCAGCACCTTGCTAGCTCAAGTACACAGGTACTTGCCCACTGTCAGCACTGTGCAGCACCTTGCTAGCTCAAGTACACAGGTACTTGCCCACTGTCAGCATTGTGCAGCACCTTGCTAGCTCAAGTACACAGGTACTTGCCCACTGTCAGCATTGTGCAGCACCTTGCTGCTCAAGTACACAGGTACTTGCCCACTGTCAGCATTGTGCAGCACCTTGCTAGCTCAAGTACACAGGTACTTGCCCACTGTCAGCATTGTGCAGCACATTGCTAGCTCATGTACACAGGTACTTGCCCACTGTCAGCACTGTGCAGCACCTTACTTGCTCAGGTACACAGGTGCATAACCACAGTCAGCAATGTGCAGCACCTTGCTTGCTCAGGTACACAGGTACTTGCCCACTGTCAGCACTGTGCAGCACCTTGCTTGCTCAGGTACACAGGTACTTGCCCACTGTCAGCACTGTGCAGCACCTTACTTGCTCAGGTACACAGGTGCATAACCACAGTCAGCAATGTGCAGCACCTTGCTTGCTCAGGTACACAGGTACTTGCCCACTGTCAGCACTGTGCAGCACATTGCTTGCTCAGTACACAGGTACTTGCCCACTGTCAGCACTGTGCAGCTACCTTACTTGCTCAGGTACACAGGTGCATAACCACAGTCAGCAATGTGCAGCACCTTGCTTGCTCAGGTACACAGGTACTTGCCCACTGTCAGCACTGTGCAGCACCTTGCTAGCTCAGGTACACAGGTACTTGCCCACTGTCAGCACTGTGCAGCACCTTGCTTGCTCAGGTACACAGGTACTTGCCCACTGTCAGCACTGTGCAGCACCTTGCTTGCTCAGGTACACAGGTACTTGCCCACTGTCAGCACTGTGCAGCACATTGCTTGCTCAAGTACACAGGTACTTGCCCACTGTCAGCACTGTGCAGCACCTTGCTAGCTCGGGTACACAGGTACTTGCCCACTGTCAGCACTGTGCAGCACCTTGCTTGCTCAGGTACAACAGGTACTTGCCCACTGTCAGCACTGTGCAGCACCTTGCTAGCTCAAGTACACAGGTACTTGCCCACTGTCAGCATTGTGCAGCACCTTGCTAGCTCAAGTACACAGGTACTTGCCCACTGTCAGCATTGTGCAGCACCTTGCTAGCTCAAGTACACAGGTACTTGCCCACTGTCAGCACTGTGCAGCACCTTGCTAGCTCAAGTACACAGGTACTTGCCCACTGTCAGCATTGTGCAGCACCTTGCTAGCTCAAGTACACAGGTACTTGCCCACTGTCAGCATTGTGCAGCACCTTGCTAGCTCAAGTACACAGGTACTTGCCCACTGTCAGCACTGTGCAGCACCTTGCTAGCTCAAGTACACAGGTACTTGCCCACTGTCAGCATTGTGCAGCACCTTGCTAGCTCAAGTACACAGGTACTTGCCCACTGTCAGCATTGTGCAGCACCTTGCTAGCTCAAGTACACAGGTACTTGCCCACTGTCAGCATTGTGCAGCACCTTGCTAGCTCAAGTACACAGGTACTTGCCCACTGTCAGCACTGTGCAGCACCTTGCTAGCTGAAGTACACAGGTACTTGCCCACTGTCAGCACTGTGCAGCACCTTGCTAGCTCAAGTACACAGGTACTTGCCCACTGTCAGCACTGTGCAGCACCTTGCTAGCTCAAGTACACAGGTACTTGCCCACTGTCAGCACTGTGCAGCACCTTGCTAGCTCAAGTACACAGGTACTTGCCCACTGTCAGCACTGTGCAGCACCTTGCTAGCTCAAGTACACAGGTACTTGCCCACTGTCAGCACTGTGCAGCACCTTGCTAGCTCAAGTACACAGTTACTTTTGGCTCCTTCTGCGTAAAATCCCTGGCGACTAAAACACATTTTATTTACGGAGCCAAAACCATGGACCAGCGCCACATAAACTGTAGACAATTGACAGTTATACAAGCGGTACGTGGCGTAAAGTGGTTATGTTAAATAACGTCAAAGGAAAGAAGCTGTAGACGTATTTGGTAGGATTATAAATGTGTGTACTGGGTGCAGCTGGCGTAGGATAAAGTTAAATATTTCGCCTTTTAAAACAGTATAAACTTTTGATTTCCGTAAGAGCGGTGAATATCTTGATCGGCATTTCTAATGAAGACTGCACAGTGAATGTAGTTAGGTATAACTGTAATATGTTGCAATAAATGTTAACGTGTTACTGAGAGTTATTATTGTTAGACTTGATTAGAAATAATTGGTCTTTGATTCACTTCAGTATGAAAGGTTATAATTCAAGTAATTTTTGAGCCGAATTTTTTTTGGAATATTTCGAAGAGTATTGCAAAATAAATTGAGTCACTTGTTAGTCTGTAAGCTTTAGATAACACTTGCATCTAATATTAGTTTTATCATGAATGTTCATTTAAGAAGTGCAGGCCTACGTGTCGACCTGAACTGTTTATCGTTACTGATTAGTGTTTATCAGCTTGATAGGTAGGACAGCTACTTGACAAGCCCACGGTGTTGCAGATTGCAATGTCATTTCAAGATCAAGCATGACATAAGCATAAATTGCTGACTATTTTTAATGTATTACAATATCTGACATCTCTCTTATTAACTGCAAGTGGAGGTACAGCTGTCTGTACACTACGTGAAGAAGTTAAGGGAGTGGCGTTATATCCCGTTCCATCTTGGTGCCAGATTTTTGTTGGTGGTGAGTTTCACGCCCCGTCTGCTATATTCCCTAATATCCATTAAATAGAAGACTGTGTGGGCTCCAAATCCTATTTTCAAGCTTTGGACTAGAGAAAATATTTTTAAACTTGCTGGGAATCGAACCAAGGCTGCTCGGTGTTACAACCTGTAACCTGTTCACTATACTCACTATGCTATCCCGGCCCCCATTCTTGCCATTTACGAGATAATGAGGAAAAATATGGTGGAGACGGATAAGCCACAGACGACAATATAATACAGCAGAGGAAAATGCGATTTGATTGCCGGGTAATTAAGGCAAGCATATAGACACACACTCACAATATTGCCAGGTAACTAAGGCAAGCACATAGACACACACTCACAATATTGCCAGGTAACTAAGGCAAGCATATAGACACACACTCACAATATTGCCAGGTAACTAAGGCAAGCATATAGACACACACACACAATATTGCCAGGTAACTAAGGCAAGCATATAGACACACACTCACAATATTGCCAGGTAACTAAGGCAAGCACATAGACACAAACTCACAATATTGCCAGGTAACTAAGGCAAGCATATAGACACACACTCACAATATTGCCAGGTAACTAAGGCAAGCATATAGACACACACACAATATTGCCAGGTAACTAAGGCAAGCATATAGACACACACTCACAATATTGCCAGGTAACTAAGGCAAGCACATAGACACACACTCACAATATTGCCAGGTAACTAAGGCAAGCATATAGACACACACTCACAATATTGCCAGGTAACTAAGGCAAGCATATAGACACACACACAATATTGCCAGGTAACTAAGGCAAGCATATAGACACACACTCACAATATTTCCGGTAACTAAGGCAAGCATATAGACACACACTCACAATATTGCCAGGTAACTAAGGCAAGCATATGGACACACACACAATATTGCCGGTAACTAAGGCAAGCATATAGACACACACTCACAATATTGCCGGTAACTAAGGCAAGCATATAGACACACACTCACAATATTGCCGGTAACTAAGGCAAGCATATAGACACACACTCACAATATTGCCGGTAACTAAGGCAAGCATATAGACACACACTCACAATATTGCCGGTAACTAAGGCAAGCATATAGACACACACTCACAATATTGCCGGTAACTAAGGCAAGCATATAGACACACACTCACAATATTGCCGGTAACTAAGGCAAGCATATAGACACACACTCACAATATTGCCGGTAACTAAGGCAAGCATATAGACACACACTCACAATATTTCCGGTAACTAAGGCAAGCATATAGACACACACTCACAATATTGCCGGTAACTAAGGCAAGCACATAGACACACACTCACAATATTGCCGGTAACTAAGGCAAGCACATAGACACACACTCACAATATTGCCGGTAACTAAGGCAAGCATATAGACACACACTCAATATTGCCGGTAACTAAGGCAAGCATATAGACACACACACACAATATTGCCGGTAACTAAGGCAAGCATATAGACACACACTCACAATATTGCCGGTAACTAAGGCAAGCATATAGACACACACTCACAATATTGCCGGTAACTAAGGCAAGCATATAGACACACACTCACAATATTGCCGGTAACTAAGGCAAGCATATAGACACACACTCACAATATTGCCGGTAACTAAGGCAAGCATATAGACACACACTCACAATATTGCCGGTAACTAAGGCAAGCATATAGACACACACTCACAATATTGCCGGTAACTAAGGCAAGCACATAGACACACACTCACAATATTGCCGGTAACTAAGGCAAGCACATAGACACACACTCACAATATTGCCGGTAACTAAGGCAAGCATATAGACACACACTCAATATTGCCGGTAACTAAGGCAAGCATATAGACACACACACACAATATTGCCGGTAACTAAGGCAAGCATATAGACACACACTCACAATATTGCCGGTAACTAAGGCAAGCATATAGACACACACTCACAATATTGCCGGTAACTAAGGCAAGCATATAGACACACACTCACAATATTGCCGGTAACTAAGGCAAGCATATAGACACACACTCACAATATTGCCGGTAACTAAGGCAAGCATATAGACACACACTCACAATATTGCCGGTAACTAAGGCAAGCATATAGACACACACTCACAATATTGCCGGTAACTAAGGCAAGCATATAGACACACACTCACAATATTGCCGGTAACTAAGGCAAGCATATAGACACACACTCACAATATTTCAGTTAATGTTTTCCAAGCCAAATATGGTTACACCAAAGCACCTCAGTGTATCTTTACGTGCATTGCCTGTCTTGTTCAGCAATGTGTGAACTGATCAGTAGACACAGACTGTTCAATTATCCTACATACCGAACAGCAACAAGCGGCAGTCATGTGTGTCAGTGTCTGTGTGACGTGGCGCTAAGTGACATTAGTGTGTGGTTGACATGACAGAAGGTCACACAAGTACACTTGTTAAATGCTTTCAGTGTCAAATAGCAAGACAGCAATGCACGTACTTAAGGGCCGTATAAGCATTATCAACAAACACTGGGTTCTGAAATTTTATAATGCAGTAATTATTTAAGAATGTGCAAACGTTTTTCCAATTTTAACCAACATTAAGAAAACAATACTATTTACCGTTATTTTCTGTTGGCTTTTGCACATGAACCACAGTAAGCGGGATTGCAAACCCGTGCATGTGTGATAACAGATGTGTAGCTTGAAAATATTTAAACTCATTTACACCAGAGAAATCTATGATCCTATGATCACTCTATAATCCCTTGCCGACGTTTCCAGATTAGTAACTTGTCTCGAAACTTCGGTAACCCATTACCCAGTGACGTGGCGTCTTATCCCAAATAAAGAAAATCTCAGCTACACTGCTGCGAATCTCTAAAGAACTTCGAACTTCACGCCAACTTATATTGTGTAATCGACCATTCTCTCTCAAGAGGTAAAAAGTCTCACGTTTATTCGGGAGCTGCTCGCTCCGAAAGTCTACCCCGTCACGGTCTGTCCTGACTGAGGCACTGCAGACTGTGCTCAGTGCGTTCAGCAAACTGTTGAGACAGTGCTTACAGTTAGGCTGTGACAGCTAGCTCACTGCAAGTTTTGTACAGTTCATTTGCACTTCTTACACAAACACTCGACATTATACACTGTGAACTGCTGGCAGTGCACTTATATAAGACAGCAATAAGTAACACGTGTACATGTACCGTCGACCGAAGTAGTTACAATTGTAAGCAATGTGTTCCAGTTGGTACTTACAGCACACCGCACATGTAATTAGCAGTGCAATCTAACTAACTGCTGGCAGTGCCCTTATATAAGACAGCAATAAGTAACACGTGTACATGTACCGTCGACATAAGTAGTTACAATTGTAAGCAGTGTGCTCCAGTTGGTACTTACAGCACATGTAATTAGCAGTGCAATCTAACTAATTGCTGGCAGTGCCCTTATATAAGACAGCAATAAGTAACACGTGTACATGTACCGTCGACATAAGTAGTTACAATTGTAAGCAATGTGTTCCAGTTGGTACTTACAGCACACCGCACATGTAATTAGCAGTACAATCTAACAAACTGCTTGTCCAAAGCTCGCTACCAAACAAAGCAGTTGCTAAACAGTCAGCATTCAGCAGCTGTTGGCAGTCAGCAGTCGCTGTGCTACCAACTGTATGCTGATATCGTCAGTACGACACACACCGCAATACGTGTACAGCAACCAGCGGGTCAGAAGAATGTCGACACTGGTAGGGCCTAACTTTATTGCGAGCATAAGTTATGTTTATGTGTTGTTTGTAACTGAGCATAATTTGGGTTATTGTTTATTATCACAGCATTTTTCTGAAAGGAGTGATGAAAATCACAAATATTGAACACCTTAAGATTGTGCGAACAGTTCAGTAGAAATAACGCTTAAATTATGTAGCATAAGTCACACTGAAGATGGAGCACGTGTAACTGTCGAAACGCGCATGCCAAAGAATAAGCCTATACGACATGAAAAGTTTAAATCATTCGGTCTTTACAATGCAGCTGACATATCGCAGCACATAAAGCACACGCAGTATAACAACACACAAGCACCTCACACTGCGATCAGCTGACTGTCCCAACACTACTGCACGTAATACAGCACAACAACACACAAGCACCTCACACTGCGATCAGCTGACTGTCCCAACACTACTGCACGTAATACAGCACAACAACACACAAGCACCTCACACTGCGATCAGCTGACTGTCCCAACACTACTGCACGTAATACAGCACAACAACACACAAGCACCTCACACTGCGATCAGCTGACTGTCCCAACACTACTGCACATAATACAGCACAACAACACACAAGCACCTCACACTGCGATCAGCTGACTGTCCCAACACTACTGCACGTAATACAGCACAACAACACACAAGCACCTCACACTGCGATCAGCTGACTGTCCCAACACTACTGCACATAATACAGCACAACAACACACAAGCACCTCACACTGCGATCAGCTGACTGTCCCAACACTACTGCACGTAATACAGCACAACAACACACAAGCACCTCACACTGCGATCAGCTGACTGTCCCAACACTACTGCACATAATACAGCACAACAACACACAAGCACCTCACACTGCGATCAGCTGACTGTCCCAACACTACTGCACATAATACAGCACAACAACACACAAGCACCTCACACTGCGATCAGCTGACTGTCCCAACACTACTGCACGTAATACAGCACAACAACACACAAGCACCTCACACTGCGATCAGCTGACTGTCCCAACACTACTGCACATAATACAGCACAACAACACACAAGCACCTCACACTGCGATCAGCTGACTGTCCCAACACTACTGCACGTAATACAGCACAACAACACACAAGCACCTCACACTGCGATCAGCTGACTGTCCCAACACTACTGCACGTAATACAGCACAACAACACACAAGCACCTCACACTGCGATCAGCTGACTGTCCCAACACTACTGCACGTAATATTTCTCTCCCAAACATATTTAATATCAAGACTGATCACAATTCATTCCTTACTTTGGCCTACAGCACAACTAAAGTTGCTGTTTGAACGGTAAAACTTAACTGCCAGGTTCTGTACGTTACGTCTATTGACCAGCAGAGGATATATGTACTTGGTAAGAAGATCTGACAGGGTAAGCGTTTGGGCCTAAAAAAGAGGATGTATCAGGATGGCTAGAAGGAACAGTATAACGAGGAACTGCATGATTTAAAGTCATGAAATTATAGCAGTTTGACAAAATAAAATTTACAAGGTGTGGCGAAGCATCTAGCGCACATGGAAGAGATGCGAATATTGTACTAATTATGGCAAAAAGAAAATCTTAAGGGAAGAGATCAAACGGAAGATCCGCACGTAAATAGCAGGATAAAAATTAAACTCATCTTAAAGAAACAGGCTAAGAATATGTGAACCGGACTCATCTGGCTCACGATTTGGTCTGTGACGGGATTTAGAACATTTGTACTCCATAAGAGGCGGGGAATATTTTGACTGTCACACTGTCTGTACTCTGTCGCTCTTAGGATTTTGAATTCTTTCATAATTAAAATGTTAAAAATTTTATCGCTAAAGGTAATTTATAATTCAGCAAAACCTAACAATTTGACCCAATTCAATCGCTTAGCAGCAAGTCGGTCTCTTCACAGATTGAGGCACGTTCAGCTGAGCCCCACACGGTGCAGGCAGTTTAACAAACCGACGGTTATCTCATAACGACAAGCGTCACACGGTGCAGGCAGTTTAACAAACCGACGGTTATCTCATGACGACAAGCGTCACACGGTGCAGGCAGTTTAACAAACCGACGGTTATCTCATAACGACAAGCGTCACACGGTGCAGGCAGTTTAACAAACCGACGGTTATCTCATAACGACAAGCGTCACACGGTGCAGGCAGTTTAACAAACCGACGGTGATCTCATAACGACAAGCGTCACACGGTGCAGGCAGTTTAACAAACCGACGGTTATCTCATAACGACAAGCGTCACACGGTGCAGGCAGTTTAACAAACCGACGGTGATCTCATAACGACAAGCGTCACACGGTGCAGGCAGTTTAACAAACCGACGGTGATCTCATAACGACAAGCGTCACACGGTGCAGGCAGTTTAACAAACCGACGGTTATCTCATAACGACAAGCGTCACACGGTGCAGGCAGTTTAACAAACCGACGGTGATCTCATAACGACAAGCGTCACACGGTGCAGGCAGTTTAACAAACCGACGGTTATCTCATAACGACAAGCGTCACACGGTGCAGGCAGTTTAACAAACCGACGGCGATCTCATAACAACAAGCGTCACATCATTTGCACCACGCCGTTCTTAAGTACTTTCACCATAACCTGTCAGTCAGTTACACTAGCCAAGTAGGAAGGACCTGTGGTCTTTCTGCGTGGCATTTATATACATTTGTCAATTGCGAGGTTAGGGAAGAATAATGTGCTGTGTTAATGGTGCATGAGACACAACGCGGTTAAGCACTTGTCTAAACTACACCTGGGGTTCTTATGAAGGGATCGAGTAAAGCTTCGGGAACTTCAAGTACAACCTCCATTTCGCGTCCAGCCAATTACATAAGAAAGTTAAATCGATGACGTAGACTGCACGGTGGATACTTCCTGTGGTGTAGGTATTGTTGGTCTGTGTCGTTATGATGAATACTTAGATGTGTGACAGTGTCTGTTGTACGTAGACTGCACAGTGGGTACTTCCTGTGGTGTAGGTATTGTTGGTCTGTGTCGTTATGATGAATACTTAGGTGTGTGACAGTGTCTGTTGTACGTATACTGCACAGTGGGTACTTCCTGTGGTGTAGGTATTGTTGGTCTGTGTCGTTATGATGAATACTTAGATGTGTGACAGTGTCTGTTGTACGTAGACTGCACAGTGGGTACTTCCTGTGGTGTAGGTATTGTTGGTCTGTGTCGTTATGATGAATACTTAGGTGTGTGACAGTGTCTGTTGTACGTATACTGCACAGTGGGTACTTCCTGTGGTGTAGGTATTGTTGGTCTGTGTCGTTATGATGAATACTTAGATGTGTGACAGTGTCTGTTGTACGTATACTGCACAGTGGGTACTTCCTGTGGTGTAGGTATTGTTGGTCTGTGTCGTTATGATGAATACTTAGATGTGTGACAGTGTCTGTTGTACGTATACTGCACAGTGGGTACTTCCTGTGGTGTAGGTATTGTTGGTCTGTGTCGTTATGATGAATACTTAGATGTGTGACAGTGTCTGTTGTACGTAGACTGCACAGTGGGTACTTCCTGTGGTGTAGGTATTGTTGGTCTGTGTCGTTATGATGAATACTTATATGTGTGACAGTGTCTGTTGTACGTAGACTGCACAGTGGGTACTTCCTGTGGTGTAGGTATTGTTGGTCTGTGTCGTTATGATGAATACTTATATGTGTGACAGTGTCTGTTGTACGTAGACTGCACAGTGGGTACTTCCTGTGGTGTAGGTATTGTTGGTCTGTGTCGTTATGATGAATACTTATATGTGTGACAGTGTCTGTTGTACGTAGACTGCACAGTGGGTACTTCCTGTGGTGTAGGTATTGTTGGTCTGTGTCGTTATGATGAATACTTATATGTGTGACAGTGTCTGTTGTACGTAGACTGCACAGTGGGTACTTCCTGTGGTGTAGGTATTGTTGGTCTGTGTCGTTATGATGAATACTTATATGTGTGACAGTGTCTGTTGTACGTAGACTGCACAGTGGGTAATTCCTGTGGTGTAGGTATTGTTGGTCTGTGTCGTTATGATGAATACTTAGATGTGTGACAGTGTCTGTTGTACGTAGACTGCACAGTGGGTACTTCCTGTGGTGTAGGTATTGTTGGTCTGTGTCGTTATGATGAATACTTAGATGTGTGACAGTGTCTGTTGTACGTAGACTGCACAGTGGGTACTTCCTGTGGTGTAGGTATTCTTAATCTTTTTCATTAACATAAATACTTAGACGTGTGACAGTGTCTGTTCTCAGCGATGTGACGCAGTGTAATTTGATAGATACTAGTTAGTAAAGTTTCGGAATAAAATGCTGTCTTTGCATTCAGCAGCCTCCCCACAGTGCAGTGTTATGTGTCATATCGACAGACACTTAGGTCTACATGGATTGGAGTATCGAACTGAGAGTCAAAGCCAAAAAAACAAACTTTAATTTATCTTTTACTTAAAACAGCAGAGGACAAGCCTGTCGACAAAGATGATTCATCTACATCAAGAAGCGATTGCAACAGGCGCCTTCTGCTATCTCTAGAAAGATATTGATAATTTCAAGCACCTGAATCTTGCGCTATCACGAATTTAGCCGAGATAACTGAGTTTGTTACAACCGAAGTGATAATATTGTCTTACACTGCAGTTGGTTTCCTACAGAGAATACTGGAGTGAGTGTTAGTGCTGTGCTGTGGTGTGTACAGATAAAAGCACATTTGCAGAATAAGGGTCACTGTCTGCTTCAGACATAAATATAATTCTGTGCGTGAATATAAACTCTCTTTTTACTCACTTCAATATGGTTACTCTTGAAGGCATCATTATTATGCTAGAAGAGGATGTACAGAAATTTTGAAGGTTCCACAACGACCAATTTAAATTGGAGAATTCGTTAAATTTTTACATCAATTTACGCTTCTGAAAATTGTTTCCCGTCAAATTTAAAGTAATCGTTATTAGAAAGCTTTTTAATTATTACACGAACTGTGAGCTGTTGGTATTCTCAGAACTTATAGCATCTAATTCTTTCCTTAAAACTCTGCAGTAGTTAACACAGTGTACTGTCTTTGCCGTGTGCTATATCCATCAAGTTACTGAAATAAAGGCTTGGAACTTCGGTACATAAATAACTGCAGTATAAACATTAACGTAACTTAACTAATGCACTAACACGCCATCTTGAAATGCAGAACTAATTAGGCCTGTGACTCTGCAACACAAGGAACTGTACTATGGGTGTCAGTGTTCAGCAGTGGAGGGCTACAATCGGCCTGTGGAGTGGAGGAAGACCAGGGAAGAGTGTGACGTTACAGAACTGCATTGCTCAAACGTCTAACCGTAATGGTTACAGGCTGATAAGCTTCTTAGTGCTGGTTTCGCTACTTGTCATCGGCTGCGTCGAGTTGAACCCAGGACCAGACAATGTAAGATCTATCATACACAGTAACAGACATTTATGTAAGTGCATAGGTTATGTAGAGAGCAGCGTGGAACTGAGATGAAAAAAGAAATGACAAATAAGAGTTTAACTAAAAAACAAAATGTAAAGACACAGCATGAAAGCCATAGACGTAGTGAAGAGGCTAGGCCTATTGTTAAAATAAATAGGCCAACAGGACGTAGTGTAGTGGTGCCCGTAGTTAGCATGGAAACCTGAATAATGTGTATGTATGTATATTATACTGTAGTATTAGTGCCCGGCGACCCTTTATTAGTTAACGTGGAAACCGAAATTAGTGATGTCTGTTATATATCATCCGCGCTTCCGTCAGATTGAATTCTGTGTATTGACTTTCCCTGCCAACTGGTGGCTTTCGGTGGAACTCCAGTTTTCAGTCTAGTGACGTCACCTGCCATCTGGTAGCGGTCCGTGAAACTCCAACTTGGAAGTGTGACAGTGACTGACATTGCTAAAGTTTATACAAGATGGGATACTATTCGTGACTCTCAGTGATACACATGTGCACAAGAACAAAAAGTATATCTTACCTGTCTCTCCGGAATAGAGTGTTGCAATCACATTAGGACTGCGCTCTTCATTAGGTCCTTTATGGAATTTGTTCATTAATATTGATTGTTAAATATTCACTGTGTTCCGTAGTAAATACTATAAAGTTAGCTTGAACCAAACACATTGTTCATTGAAAGTTACAGCACTACATGTTGTGTAAGAGGAGATAGGCTGCTTGGTTTTGTGTGTTGCCTATTTACTGCAGAATAACCACACATTTGTTGCAAAATTTGTCAAGCGAAATTATTCCCGACGTAAAATTTGTGTTGGAAGAGTTATTCTTGTGACAGTTCATGACGTCAATTTGCTGACGTTGAAGTTAGGGAAAGTCGAGTTTACGAACGGCTTAGACAGGAGACAAGAGTGACACAATTGTATATATAATCATAACGTGGATATACTTAAGACAATCAAATATATTTGTTGAAGAGTGCTATTTCATTGCCAGTGTTACAGAGTGGCTCAAACGTACACGAAATATTTGTATAATTGTTGTCAATGCGAAACGTGTTATGCCGTAGTGTAAAATGTCTTGACATACAAAGTATTGTAAATAGGCCTATGTATACGAGGTATCTTGTGTAACCTTCCCAAATATCGTAACTGACACCTAAATTATTTCGTGGTAATTTGGCAAAGAATATATTATAAATTTACCAAGAGATTAGCCTGTGTGTATTTCGCTTCTTCACAGTACGACATATATACTAATATCGAGGCTAATTTAGACCATCGAGAGGCGTAGGCTAACAAATTGGTTACGATTACCGTTTGACAGATGTCGTGTGTTCAATCGCAAGTAACATGCAGTAACGATGATAGTATTATGCGTTTTGTGCGCACAGTGAATGAAGTTAAATTATGTGTACAAACAAGATGGCGCCTGTCGTCATGTTTTGTCTCCGTAATTTACTGAAGCAGTTTCGACGGTGGGGAAACATGAACATGAAGAGCAGTCGACATATGTAAGGCTGCTGGCGAACATTTAGTTGTCAAACATGAACATGAAGAGCAGTCGGCATCGGTAAGGCTGCTGGCGGACATTTAGTTGTCAAAAGCTTCAAAGTGGCACATCTCAGCTTCGCCATGTCTCTTTGTCTGTCTGTCCGTATATCCTCAGAAAACAACTGCATAACTGCTGCAAGGATGTTCGTATGACTTGATGTTTGTAGTTGCAGTAATGTTTGTAGTTGCAGTAATGTTTGTAGTTGCAGTAATGTTTGTAGTTGCAGTAATGTTTGTAGTTGCAGTAATGTTTGTAGTTGCAGTAATGTTTGTAGTTGCAGTAATGTTTGTAGTTGCAGTAATGTTTGTAGTTGCAGTAATGTTTGTAGTTGCAGTAATGTTTGTAGTTGCAGTAATGTTTGTAGTTGCAGTAATGTTTGTAGTTGCAGTAATGTTTGTAGTTGCAGTAATGTTTGTAGTTGCAGTAATGTTTGTAGTTGCAGTAATGTTTGTAGTTGCAGTAATGTTTGTAGTTGCAGTAATGTTTGTAGTTGCAGTAATGTTTGTAGTTGCAGTAATGTTTGTAGTTGCAGTAATGTTTGTAGACACGTTACATTTGTTGGTTACAATCGCATAATAACAATAAACACTGTACACGTGTACTATGTGCATTTCTGCACGTGCCTCTAGTGTAACTCTTTAAATATTTGTCCCAGCAAGCAGTTCATCGAACAGATTTTGCACACAAACGTGATACTTACATTTTGTGTCCTAAGTCTATAAAGTGTTCCATAAGTCTTACGTCATTCGAAATAATTACACTAAGTGAGCGAAGGCACCAGAATTATGATGTTTTGCTTAAAGCTAACGTTTATGAAATTGTTGTAAAATTGTTATTTACAGCCTATTGTAATGTAAAAAGCAGTCCCATACAGGCCTGGACAGGCCCTTAGGGTTCCAGGAGGTCGAGGTTCCAAATTTCTAGACAATCGGCACATGAAGGTGGTAAGGTTGTCAGCCCTACGTACCGGCCGCCTTTACCCCCAGGAAATATTCCTGGTACTCATTTCTGTTAGAGGCTGAGTCGACCCCAGGGCCATAGTGCGACCGAAACGATTATGTCAAGGAAAAATTCCAATCACACCATCGGGAATCGAACCCGCGACGTTCCGGTTTGTAGCACAGTGCCTCAATTAACTGCGCCACCACGAGCCCCCTATTGTAAAGTAATGATTCTTATTAACTTTATACATAAAGAAATACCACGAGATTACAATTCATGACTATACAAAAATCAGAAAGAACCAACACGACATCTGTTGTAACATATCCCCGCTTGTCCTATACAACGCAGGCCGAGCTCAGTACGCAGTTTCAATTTTCACGCAAGCACACTCAATGAAGTACTTCCGATCAGTCAGACATGCCAAAGTGCAATGCATTTCCAAAGCTTCGGAACTGCCACTGTCTCCATCATCAGTGTTTTACATGTTCAGTCTGCATGCACAACCTACTGCAGAATCTGAAGCTACAGCTGACCGCTCACTAAACCAGTCCCTGGGGATGGAGATGAGAGTTACCGAAACGTTGGCGATCAATTGCATCTGGACACGACTTACTGACCGAGATGACCGTAACTGAATATAACTGAGTGTTTGTAAAACTTACGTTGTTACTTAAATGGCTACAGAATTTCTCCTACTATTGAAATGATATGTTGCAGATCGGATTTTATGTGACTAAAATATTGTGCTTAATGTCTTAAGGTTCTTGTTACATAAGCGTTCTAAAATAACCACAAAAGAAGGCAGGCCCTGTAGAAATGTACGTATTAATATATTACCAAGGGGAATTAATGTAGTGCTGTTTCAATATTAAAGACTTATAATCACGTGTTTTTCCACTACGTGACGCTTCTCTATGTCCAACGTAAGCACTGAACCAGTCTAGACTTGCTCACGTTTCCAAGTTTTCCACGGCAGAATCCAATGGCAGATTTAATAAACAAATTAACGAAATTGCGGCTTCAATAAAATGCGGGTATTGTCTTGTCTATAAGCTTTGTATGAAGGCCTCTGCATTACGTAGTTACAATAGTGATTAAGATAAGTATTAATGTAACATAATTATCCCTAATTAAATCAGTTTGCCACACTCGGGTGACTTAATTTCGTTTTGTTACAACAGCAGACAGCTTCTCCATCTCAAAATGCTGGCGCTGTTCCCAAGTTCAGCAGGCGACCTGGAACGGTTGGAAAGCACGGCGAGCTGTATGAGAACAAAATGGCTGCCTTCCTCTTCGCGAGGGCCCTCAACAGGACTGAAGAATTTCGTCTGGCTTCGAACGTCGATGGCGTTGGGGCTTTTGATGACCTGGTACTTAGGTACAGACTGAGGGATCAAAATGTGTGGAGGACATGTTTCATACAGCTTAAGCATAAAGAGAGGCGGCCAATTGAGCGTTCCAGTCTGACACAAATGCGTGGAGATTTTAGTTTGCTCAAATATTTCTCGTCTTACTGTCAGATAAAAGCAGAAGCTTCTGTACACAATGAGTTAAAACAATGTGGCAATTTTCCTGACTTTGAGTTTATAATATACACCAATACAAGTATGAAAGGCAAATTTGCTGTTAAAGGAGGAGACGCTGACCCCGTAAGCATATTGAGTTCAGGGTCACACTGTGGGCAGTATGTAACATTTGAAGAAAAAAATGACGCAGATATATTTAAATTTTTTGAGGAGCTTTCACGATATCAAGACTTTATTGCAGAAATGTTGAACGGGGGGACTTTTGTGGATAAAGAAATTAATGAGAAGATTGAGAGCCTTCAGAGCTGTGTCACCAGCAAGGCGATATTAAAGAAGCTGAACTGTCTGAAGTCAAAGCTGAGCAAAGATTACGTAAGGGGATTAAAAGAGGAACTAGACATATGTGATTTTTCTTTATTCAAAGAATTCTTGAGCAAAGTTAAGATATTTCATTCCCAAACAAACGAAGAAACTCTTAAGAAGTTAATTGTACAGGAACTAATGGACGCTTGTGCAACGTCGTGTACAGTTGCAAATTCCATCTACGCAAAGTTTTACGAAGGCCTTTCTAATTGGTGGAAAGAAAGTGGGAGTGTTGTATGGCTGAGTAAAAATTCAGAACTATGGCAAGCTGTAGAAAAATCTTTCGCTGCAGAAATAACGGATATATCGGAAGCTGAAGTTCAGGAGGTTTTAGGGTGCGGTGTACACTACAGTGAACAGCACATACAGAGATTGTCTGACGCCATAAAACAGAACACTTTCTTGAACATTATCACCAACTCAAATATTTGTACTTTACACAAACTGAAAACGTATCAGGCACTACAATTATTAGAGTACAAGTATTCACTATTTAGTTTAAAAGACTTAATGAGTCCACGTAAAGACGTCCGAATTATATGGGCGTGCAAGTGGAGTGACGCCATGGTAATTGACTGTGACTGTGATGGCAATGTGGCAGACATGTTGTTGGATATTGTGCAAAAGCTTGTTGACTGCGAACAAGGTTCAGACAATTTAGATGGTAATATGGTAGAAACGTTTGTGGATATTTTGCAAAATTATAAAAAAAATGTGATACTTATTTCACGACGACAAGACAAAAACTTGGCTTCACATCTTCGAGAGAAATTAGGAAATATATTTGCGGATTATGAAGATAATTGCAACTTGTCGGATTTCGATGAAAAGTCGCAAAAGCAGATATTGGAAAGAACTGTTAATTTTCAGGGAACAAATGTCGCACTGCAGACGTTGGTAGGTACAGATCCTCCGGAAATTATAAAACGTCATATAGACTGTGATGTAATTGCAGTCTTGTTGTACAGTGAAGAGAAACTGTGTGTTGGTAGAAAGTTGAGTGAGCCTTCAAAGATCTATGTGCAGCGAACATTACAGCATCGAGTGTATCTAAAGAATGACATTCTGAAGCTGACAGACAGCGCAATTGCATTTGCTGTCTCTGGTGTACAGGCGGACCAGTTGAAGAAATACTTACCTGCCGGAGAGAAAATATGTGAATTTGTCTACGATGAAAGCGAAAGAAGTCACTCTTTCAGGACTGTTGCTGATTTTTCCAAGCCTGGTCTCATCGCTGAATGGGGGACTATGAAGACTCATCATGAGATAGGACAAAAGATAAAACCCAAGGAAGTTAGATACATTATTCTCAGTAAAACACAGCCTGAGAGTGACTTTAGCGAACTGAAAGCGGTGTGCACAAACGTGCATTGGATTCACGTGGAGGACGGCACTTTGTTATGGAGAGAGTCGAACTGTGACATTGATATTATCCGCAGGTATATTGACGATACAAAATGTAAGAAATATGACATCAAAAGTGTAATGGAACAAAACGACAGAACCATGTTATTGGTAGCAGAACCAGGAATGGGAAAATCCACATTTCTTTCCCACATGGAACATGAAATCAAGGAATGGAATTCCTCGGTGTGGGTACTAAGAATAAACATGCATAAACACACAAGCGCATTAGAAGAAATTGAATTTGAAAATGATTGTATCGACAAGTGTAAGGATTTCCTATGGAATGCCGCTCATTCACATGAAAGAGGAGCCTTGACGTTGGAAAGAAAGATATTCCTACAAGCTTTGGAACAGGGAGAAAAAATGGTTATAATATTGGATGGCTTCGATGAAATAAGTCCAGATTACAGTCCTAAAGTCACTAAGATAATAAGGATATTAATAGATAAGACGTCGTCAAAGGTTTGGGTTTCATCTCGATTTCCTTACCGGAAGGATTTGGAGGACAAGGTGATAAAATTTGCTTATACATTGCAGCCCTTCACAACAGAAAATCAAATGCAATTCTTGGAACTGTACTGGAGCGAAGCTATCAAACTATCCAAGCAAGGAAATCTGCGATTGTTTGCCGAAAACTTGCTCAGTTTGTGTTCACAAAATTTCAGTGACAAAGATGGGGAGTTCACTGGCATCCCTTTACAAATAATGATGCTAGGTGAAGCCTTCGTGAAGGAAGCTGAAGAATACTGCTCGAGTGGGGAAGTTAACTTACCGGAAAAGTTTAATTTACTTGCCTTGTTCAGGAAATTTACGGAAAAAAAATTCAATATTTATTTCAGAGAAAAGAATGAACTGGACAGCTCAAAACCAGAAGCGAAAAGCGGAAAAAAATTGTATTTAGAAAAGCACGTGACCTCGGCCTTAATGACTTTGTTCTCTACAAACGAAGTAAACCGACTGCTGGGGGCAGGAAATGTCACCGTTTTGGAGCAGACAGAGGAGTTCTTGCGCAATGGGACGGCTAAGAACATTGGAATAATAACAGAGTTTACGGATGGAAAACCGTATTTTATTCATCGATGTTTCGTAGAATACTTTGCGGCTAGATGGTTTGCTGATAATTTTAAATACTGTGAAGATTTCATTTCAAACACTCTTTTCATCTCCACGTACGAGGTAACAAGGAATATTTTTGACCGAATGCTTGCAGAAGATTCCGAAATTCATGGCGCCGTTTTGAACAACGACATCGTCGCTGTCTCCGAATTTATGAAGAAGAAGATAGACATAAACGTTTCAGACAAGGGTGGTAGAACAGCTTTGCATTTGGCAGCCTCCTACAATAGCCCACTTACGCAAAATCTAATGTCAGTCCCAGGTGTTGCTGCCAACAGACCAGATGGAGTACTGAAATGGACACCCCTCAGGTATGCTGACAGAACGAAGTCGTGGATGGCTATAGATATTTTATTACAGAATGGTGCAAATACTGACGACATTGTGCTTACAAGACGTAACATTGAAGACCAGGAGTGGGGACAGGCAGCTTTGTGGAAATGTGCGTCAAAGGGACACAAAACGCTGCTGGAGTTCATGCTGAATTGTGGAACTGATGCTAATGCCGCTGTACGGGTTCCTGAAAATCTCCAAGAGAAATGTACTCTTCTTCATAGGGCTTCATTTTGCGGCCAAGTGGAGGTTGTAACATTTCTAGCTGATAGGTGTGCTGATATTAATATTCGTGATGCCGATAACGACACTGCTCTTCACTTAGCTGCTGAATCGGGTAACGTGGATATTATCAAGTTGCTACTAGAAACAGGAATGACTGTTAACTTGACCGGCTTACATGAGGATACTCCGCTACATGTTTCAGCTCAATGTGGCAATCTGGAAGCAACGAACACTTTAGTAGAAGCAGGTGCTGGTTTAAACAACACTAATGAGTATGGTAACACGCCACTGATGCTGGCTGCATTAAATGACAAGTTAGAACTCGTGCGTTACCTCACACAAAAAGGCGCTGATATTAATATTCGTGATGCCGATAACGACACTGCTCTTCACTTAGCTGCTGAATCGGGTAACGTGGATATTATCAAGTTGCTACTAGAAACAGGAATGACTGTTAACTTGACCGGCTTACATGAGAATACTCCGCTACATGTTTCAGCTAAATATGGCAATCTGGAAGCAACGAACACTTTAGTAGAAGCAGGTGCTGGTTTAAACAACACTAATGAGTATGGTAACACGCCACTGATGTCGGCCGCTTATAGTGGCAAGTTAGAACTCGTGCGTTACCTCACACAAAAAGGCGCTGATATTAATATTCGTGATGCCGATAACGACACTGCTCTTCACTTAGCCGCTCAATCGGGTAACGTGGATATTATCAAGTTGCTACTAGAAACAGGAATGACTGTTAACTTGACCGGCTCACATGAGGATACTCCGCTACATGTTTCAGCTAAATGTGGCAATCTGGAAGCAACGAAAACTTTAGTCAAAGCAGGTGCTGGTTTAAACAACACTAATAAGTATGGTAACACGCCACTGATGCTGGCTGCATTAAATGACAAGTTAGAACTCGTGCGTTACCTCACACAAAAAGGCGCTGATATTAATATTCATAACAACAACAACACACTGCTCTTCACTTAGCCGCTCAATCGGGTAACGTGGTATTTATCAAGTTGCTACTAGATAAAGGAATGACTGTTAACTTGACCGGCTCACATGAGGATACTCCGCTACATGTTTCAGCTAAATGTGGCAATCTGGAAGCAACGAAAACTTTAGTCGAAGCAGGTGCTGGTTTAAACAACACTAATGAGTATGGTAACACGCCACTGATGTCGGCCGCTTATAGTGGCAAGTTAGAACTCGTGCGTTACCTCACACAAAAAGGCGCTGATATTAATATTCGTGATGCCGATAACGACACTGCTCTTCACTTAGCCGCTATGTCGGGTACGTGGATATTATCAAGTTGCTACTAGATAAAGGAATGACTGTTAACTTGACCGGCTAGATGAGAATACTCCGCTAATGTTTCAGCTAAATGTGGCAATCTGGAAGCAACGAAAAACTTTAGTCGAAGCAGGTGCTGGTTTAAACAACACTAATGAGTATGGTAACACGCCACTGATGCTGGCTGCATTAAATGACAAGTTAGAACTCGTGCGTTACCTCACACAAATAGGCGCTGATATTAATATTCGTGATGCCGATAACGACACTGCTCTTCACTTAGCCGCTATCGGGTAACGTGGATATTATCAAGTTGCTACTAGATAAAGGAATGACTGTTAACTTGACCGGCTCACATGAGATACTCCGCTACATGTTTCAGCTAAATGTGGCAATCTGGAAGCAACGAAAACTTTAGTCGAAGCAGGTGCTGGTTTAAACAACACTAATGAGTATGGTAACACGCCACTGATGCTGGCTGCATTAAATGACGAAGTTAGAACTCGTGCGTTACCTCACACAAAAAGGCGCTGATATTAATATTCATAACAACAACAACAGCACTGCTCTTCACTTAGCCGCTGAATCGGGTAACGTGGATATTATCAAGTTGCTACTAGATAAAGGAATGACTGTTAACTTGACCGGCTCACATGAGAATACTCCGCTACATGTTTCAGCTAAATGTGGCAATCTGGAAGCAACGAAAACTTTAGTCGAAGCAGGTGCTGGTTTAAACAACACTAATGAGTATGGTAACACCCACTGATGCTGGCTGCATTAAATGACAAGTTAGAACTCGTGCCGTTACCTCACACAAATAGGCGCTGATATTAATATTCGTGATGCCGATAACGACACTGCTCTTCACTTAGCCGCTATGTCGGGTAACGTGGATATTATCAAGTTGCTACTAGATAAAGGAATGACTGTTAACTTGACCGGCTCACATGAAAATACTCCGCTACATGTTTCAGCTAAATGTGGCAATCTGGAAGCAACGAAAACTTTAGTCGAAGCAGGTGCTGGTTTAAACAACACTAATGAGTATGGTAACACGCCACTGGTGCTGGCTGCATTAAATGACAAGTTAGAACTCGTCCGTTACCTCACACAAATAGGCGCTGATATTAATATTCGTGATGCCGATAACGACACTGCTCTTCACTTAGCCGCTATGTCGGGTAGCGTGGATATTATCAAGTTGCTACTAGATAAAGGAATGACTGTTAACTTGACCGGCTTAGATGAGAATACTCCGCTACATGTTTCAGCTAAATGTGGCAATCTGGAAGTAACGAACACTTTAGTCGAAGCAGGTGCTGGTTTAAACAACACTAATGAGTATGGTAACACGCCACTGATGTCGGCCGCTTATAGTGGCAAGTTAGAACTCGTGCGTTACCTCACACAAAAAGGCGCTCATATTAATATTCATAACAACAACAACAACACTGCTCTTCACTTAGCCGCTCAATCGGGTAACGTGGATATTATCAAGTTGCTACTAGATAAAGGAATGACTGTTAACTTGACCGGCTCACATGAGAATACTCCGCTATATGTTTCAGCTAAATGTGGCAATCTGGAAGCAACGAAAACTTTAGTCGAAGCAGGTGCTGGTTTAAACAACACTAATGATTATGGTAACACGCCACTGATGTCGGCTGCATTAAATGACAAGTTAGAACTCGTGCGTTACCTCACACAAAAAGGCGCTCATATTAATATTCATAACAACAACAACGACACTGCTCTTCACTTAGCCGCTGAATCGGGTAACGTGGATATTATCAAGTTGCTGCTAGATAAAGGAATGACTGTTAACTTGACCGGCTTAGATGAGAATACTCCGCTACATGTTTCAGCTAAATGTGGCAATCTGGAAGCAACGAAAACTTTAGTCGAAGCAGGTGCTGGTTTAAATAAGACTAATATCGACGGCGATACTCCACTGATGCTGGCTAAAAGATCGGGCAAATCAGAAGTCGTTGATTATCTCAAAGGAAAAGGCGCTCGTAGTCAACAATGTCTGCCTTTAAATTCGCCACTGTCTCAATAATTTTCGCTAAAACCAAGTTGCTACTGTATAAAGACACAGACGCTGACTTGACCAACAGTAAGATAAATACAGCGTTACATATTTCGACTTCATGCAGAACTCTGTAATCAACGAATTCTTTTGTCGACAGAGGATCTGTTTTAAACAACACTAATAAAGATGGCGATACTGTACTGATGACCGCTGTATATGACCAACAGTAACATAAATACACCGTTACATCTGCTATAAATAAACCAAAAAGGGCTCTAATGCAGTTTAGGTCCACCACAGCAGGAAAAATTTCTGTAGGAAGGACGACAGAGTGAGTCTAGAAGGCTATGTGTGGTAGGGAGTATGGAAAGAGGAGGAGCAACGTTAAAGTGGAGAGGGCGGTGATGCGCGCGCAGGCTGGAGCGACCAGTCCACATGTGTGATGACGTGAAGGAACATGGCGAACGGGTCAATGGCACTCGCGGCGCAAAGAGATGCGAACATGTATTCCGAAAGAGAGTAGATGTAGTTTGTCTGCACGTGCGACTCGTAGGCCTTAATAGTGTCCGTGATATGAGATGTCATTGTTATATGGCACAACACTTTCACAAAGACAGGAAGACCGCGACACTGTACTGTACTACACAGAGCGATAGCCGTTACTGAATTGAGCGGGACGAGGTAGAAATATCGCGCCGACTATAACAGAGACATAGCCTACACGCTAACCTAAGTTTGTGTTCAGTGGCCATTCCCTTAATATACAAAACAGAGACATTGCCTACACGCTAAACTAAGTTTGTTTGAAATGAGAGCTGCAAGTTGAAGTAGGGAGAGAGGGGCGAGGCCACAACGCGCCACGCAAACCACGCCCCTCAGCGTACAGACACATCGTCACTGCACACTGGATACACAGTGGTGGACATAAACTGCATTAGTGCCCCAAAAAGAACGTGGAAGTTAATTAATAATGAAATGGGAAACACAAAAAAGTTAATTGATAACATAGAAATTAAACATGGTTCAGATCTCATAACGAATTCCCAAGTTATTTCAGATAAATTTAATTATTTTTTCACAAATACCATTGTGGAACTAAAATCTAAGATTAAACCGTCAAATCCAGACTACACTTCACTAAATTACAATTTTAATTCCATCTATCTTTTCCCCATTACAGAACGTGAAGTTGAAGGTGTTATAAAGAAGCTAAAGAATTCCTATTCGACGGGATATGATGAATTCCCAGAAATAATAATAAAACACTGTGGTCAGTACATAATAAAACACTGTGGTCAATACATAAAAAACACTGTGGTCAATACATAATAAAACACTGTGGTCAGTACATAATAAAACACTGCGGCCAGTACATAATAAAACACTGTGGCCAGTACATAATAAAACACTGGTCAGTACATAATAAAACACTGTGGTCAGTACATAATAAAACACTGTGGCCAGTACATAATAAAACACTGTGGCCAGTACATAATAAAACACTGTGGTCAGTACATAATAAAACACTGTGGCCAGTACATAATAAAACACTGTGGCCAGTACATAATAAAACACTGTGGTCCAGTACATAATAAAACACTGTGGCAGTACATAATAAAACACTGTGGCAGTACATAATAAAACACTGTGGCCAGTACATAATAAAACACTGTGGCCAGTACATAATAAAACACTGTGGCCAGTACATATAATAAAACACTGTGGTCAGTACATATAAAACACTGTGGCCAGTACATAATAAAACACTGTGGTCAGTACATAATAAAACACTGTGGCCAGTACATTAATAAAACACTGTGGTCAGTACATAATAAAACACTGTGGCCAGTACATTAATAAACACTGTGGCCAGTACATAATAAAACACTGTGGCCAGTACATAATAACACTGTGGTCAGTACATAATAAAACACTGTGGTCAGTACATAATAAACACTGTGGTCAGTACATAATAAAACACTGTGGTCAGTACATAATAAAACACTGTGGTCAGTACATAATAAAACACTGTGGTCAGTACATAATAAAACACTGTGGCCAGTACATATATAAAACACTGTGGTCAGTACATAATAAAACACCTGTGGCACTGTTACATAATAAAACACTGTGGTCAGTACTATAATAAAACACTGTGGCCAGTACATAATAAAACACTGTGGTCAGTACATAATAAAACACTGTGGCCAGTACATAATAAAACACTGTGGTCAGTACATAATAAAACACTGGGCAGTACATAATAAAACACTGTGGTCAGTACATAATTTAAAACACTGTGGCCAGTACATAATAAAACACTGTGGCCAGTACATAATAAAACACTGTGGCCAGTACATAATAAACACTGTGGTCAGTACATAATATAAACACTGTGGTCAGTACATAATAAAACACTGTGGCGTACTAGTAAACACTTCATAATATAAACACTGTGGTCAGTACATAATAAAACACTGTGGTCAGTACATAATAAAACACTGTGGCCAGTACATAATAAAACACTGTGGTCAGTACATAATAAAACACTGTGGTCAGTACATAATAATAACACTGTGGCCAGTACATAATAAAACACTGTGGTCAGTACATAATAAAACACTGTGGCAGTTACATAATAAAACACTGTGGCCAGTACATAATAAAACACTGTGGCCAGTACATAATAAAACACTGTGGCCAGTACATAATAAACACTGTGGCCAGTACATAATAAAACACTGTGGTCAGTACATAATAAAACACTGTGGCCAGTACTAATAAAACACTGTGGTCAGTACATAATAAAACACTGCGGCCAGTACATAATAAAACACTGTGGCCTAGTACATAATAAAACACTGTGGCCAGTACATAATAAAACACTGTGGCCAGTATCATAATAAACACTGTGGCCAGTACATAATAAAACACTGTGGTCAGTACATAATAAAACACTGTGGTCAGTACATAATAAAACACTGTGGCAGTACATAATAAAACACTGTGGTCAGTACATAATAAACACTGTGGTCAGTACATAATAAAACACTGTGGCAGTACATTAATAAACACTGTGGTCAGTACATAATAAAACACTGTGGTCAGTACATAATAAAACACTGTGGCCAGTATCATTATATATAAACACTGTGGTCAGTACATAATAAAACACTGTGGCCAGTACATAATAAACACTGTGGCAGTACATAATAAAACACTGTGGCAGTACATATATAAACACTGTGGCCAGTACATAATAAAACACTGTGGCCAGTACATAATAAAACACTGTGGCCAGTACATAATAAAACACTGTGGTCAGTACATAATAAAACACTGTGGCCAGTACATAATAAAACACTGTGGTCAGTACATAATAAAACACTGTGGCCAGTACATAATAAACACTGTGGTCAGTACATAATAAAACACTGTGGCCAGTACATAATAAACACTGTGGCAGTACATAATAAAACACTGTGGCCAGTACATAATAAAACACTGTGGTCAGTACATAATAAAACACTGTGGTCAGTACATAATAAAACACTGTGGTCAGTACATAATAAAACACTGTGGTCAGTACATAATAAAACACTGTGGTCAGTACATAATAAAACACTGTGGTCAGTACATAATAAAACACTGTGGTCAGTACATAATAAACTGTGCAGTAATAATAAACACTGTGGTCAGTACATAATAAAACACTGTGGTCAGTATAAACATGTGCAGTATAAAACACTGTGGTCAGTACATAATAAAACACTGCGGCCAGTACATATCAAACACTGTGGCCAGTACATAATAAAACACTGTGGCCAGTACATAATAAAACTGTGGCCAGTACATAATAAAACACTGTGGCCAGTACATAATAAAACACTGTGGTCAGTACATAATAAAACACTGTGGCCAGTACATAATAAAACACTGTGGTCAGTACATAATAAACACTGCGGCCAGTACATAATCAAACACTGTGGCCAGTACATAATAAAACACTGTGGCCAGTACATAATAAAACACTGTGGCCAGTACATAATAAAACACTGTGGCCAGTACATAATAAAACACTGTGGTCAGTACATAATAAAACACTGTGGTCAGTACATAATAAAACACTGTGGTCAGTACATAATAAAACACTGTGGTCAGTACATAATAAAACACTGTGGTCAGTACATAATAAAACACTGTGGCCAGTACATAATAAAACACTGTGGTCAGTACATAATAAAACACTGTGGTCAGTACATAATAAAACACTGTGGCCAGTACATAATAAAACACTGTGGTCAGTACATAATAAAACACTGCGGCCAGTACATAATCAAACACTGTGGCCAGTACATAATAAAACACTGTGGCCAGTACATAATAAAACACTGTGGCCAGTACATAATAAAACACTGTGGCCAGTACATAATAAAACACTGTGGCCAGTACATAATAAAACACTGTGGTCAGTACATAATAAAACCTCTTGTCTATATTTTTAATCTATCGTTTCAATGTGGTACCTTCCCGGATATGTTAAAGATATCAAAAATAAAACCTATTTCCAAAGGAGGAAATAAATGTGACATTCAAAATTACAGACCCATATCAATTCTGTCAGTCTTCTCCAAAATACTGGAAAGGATAATGTATAAGAGATTAAACTCACATATCGAACAAAACAATATTCTTATAAAAGAGCAATTTGGATTTAGGTGTGGAAAATCTGTAGAAAATGCCTGCCAGACATTTCTAAATAATATACAGGAAGCACTGGAGAACAAACTCCATGTGATAGGAACATTCTTAGACCTAACAAAAGCTTATGATGTCTTGAATCACCAAAGGTTACTTGATAAACTACAGTCTTATGGAATTAGGGGTATTGCTAATCAATGGTTTAGATCATACTTATCAAACAGAACTCAGTTTGTTGAAGTTACACACTTGGGAAAGAAGTATACTCAGAATAAATATTTGTCGTCTCATAGGAAGAATTCTAGTGGTGTTCCTCAAGGCTCTATCTTGGGACCCATTTTATTTCTATTATGTATAAATGACTTGCCAAAATATGTACAAGATGTTCAAATGGTTCTTTATGCTGACGATATAAACATACTTGTTGTTGATGAAGATGAAAATATGCTTACATGTAAAATAGCATATCTAATGAATCGCTGAGAGGCATGGTTCAATAATAATGAATTAATTTTAAATATTAGGAAGTCATGCGCTCTGTCATTTCACCCAAGACAACGGGAAGTAGTGTGTAAACCAAGTATCTTCCTTAACAGCGCTGAAAGCTCTTATAAATCGGTTGTAAAATTTCTGGAAATTAATATTACAGAAAGCTTAAATTGGCACACCCATATTAATTATTTATGTTCTAGCCTAAGTAAGGTTTATTTTATTATCAAAACTCTAAAGGATGCTATGAGCTATCACATGATCAGATCAATTTATTATGCTTATTTCCAGTCACGACTGAAATATGGGATTATTTTTGGGGATCAGTAAAAGATGGCTTAAAGGTTTTTCTCATACAAAAAAAAAGGTGATGCAACTAATTGCGGGGGTTAATAAACGAGTGTCTTGTAGAGGTATATTTGCAGAATTTAAAATTCTCACACTGCCTTCACTTTACATCTTGGAAGTACTATGTTTTATCAAAAAATTGGAAGGTAATTTGAAATGCGATTTCCAGATATATGATTATAATACGAGAGGTAAAAATAAATTATTTATCCAAGCATGCAACACAGCTCTTTATCAGAACAATGTAATAAATAAGGCAAGTAGATTATATAACAAGTTACCGGAAAGAATAAAAACTTTAAAAAATTTTAGATGTTTTAAAAAGGAGGTAAAATTATTGCTGATCTCAAATACCTTTTATTCGATTGATGAGCTTCTTAAAGTCTAAATCCCTTTAGACCTAAACAGAGATGCCTGCGTGTGTTCATTAATTGTATTTTATATAGTGGTGATTTTATTGTTTGTACAGATGTGATTTGAAATTTATTAATATTTGGCCTTGCTTGCATGTTGTAAGAATTATTGTGACTTGTCCAAGGTCGAAGTAGACTGAATGGATGAATAAATTGAATTGAAAAAACATGTTTCTGTTAAAAAACGATCAGTTGTAACGGAAATTACAGATTTTTTAATCTAACTGTGTAACAGAATTTATAACATACTTGTAATACTTGGTACGAGCTTACAAACACCAGCATGAAGCTTCCTGATAATAAATAAGCTCTTTTTGAAGTGTGAAAAACAAACACTTAACAATTAAATTAAATTAACAATTAACACAAACAATTAAATTAATAAAATATTGTACAAAAAGTTTGTATCTAGGAATTGGAAATGAAAAAGTTGAACTAACAAATGGAGGATTTTCTCAGCCACAAGTAACATTACATTTTGACAAATGTGCCAGCATTCTCCTTTGTCATGTTCAAAACAATATCATTAAACTACTACGTTGATTTCACAACCTGCTATGAAATCCTTGGAGAGTTCGTGGCTGCATCTAGTAATGGTGTTCTCTCTGCACGTCGAGTCATGTCCCCTGAATCATCACCAAGCTCCCTGATTCCAGACATATCTTGGTGGGGTCTCTGCCACATAGACCGATTAGCAGTATGGACAGTGACAGCCTGACCACCACTTCAAGTGTAACTCATATATTCTAAGGCACTGAACTGCCATGCCAGCAGGATCCACTGCATATTTATCTGCACGACCTACACGTCCCCCACATCACATAAAATAAGAACTTTGTAAATACTGGAAACAACGGACCCCATTAAGCTGGAGGTCACTCTGGTGGGCAACATATCATCAAGTAAATGAAATAATACAAATAACACCATTTAGACAACTGCACCTCAGGGATTGGCAGAAGACAGGAAAGTTAAGAGAGAGCTAGGGGCAGTAACAACAAAACATTCGTCCTGTTCCTTCAACTGACCTGCTGATGGTGCAGTTCATGGAGGTATAGGATGCTCAGGCTGATGTCTGCAGCAGTGAACTCAGGATCCATCTCTGGAGCCGTACTTGCCCGTTGTCCAAACATAGAGGCTCCCAAGGGGTTTGTGGTGAAACCTTGCTGCAAACTGAAAAGAATAACAACTGTTAAATAACTGGGTATCTTTGCTAATTCCGTCATCTTCTTTAGTTCATTACTTGGCTGAGATTCACGAAAGTTTTGCTATCAATATTCTGAACCCAGAATAATGAAATTAGAGATCAGCACTCTACACACTCTAATACGTATGTTACGACCCTCCTTAACTTATAAGCTTAAGATTCATGTGCTGCTGGCAACTCCAGCCATTAGCTGTGTTGTCTTACTCAAAAACAAGATGATCTGAATGTTTCTGAGTCAAACTATTTATGTTTCTTTTCAGTTTACTATAAAGCAGTAGGTGTTCTACGTTACAGTCTTTACTGACAACAGTCTACTAATTCTAGCAGTATCTTCTCTCCTGTACAGCTCAGCATTGCTGTGGAGAATTCCCAAAGCCGGATAAAACCAACTTCAATAACCCAGTACTCATAAAAGAGCGGCAACCTAGAACCTGTCTTATTACACAGATATGGTGCCCTGAGAAACCGCATTGGTAAATTGTTGGATGGAAGAAAACCCCCTGGATTGGAACTAGGGGAACATAGGTGAGGAAGATAAGTCATGAACAGCAGGTAATGTGACGAAGGTACCAGACTGCTCTGAAATGTCTGCACGTTATTTAGTAGAATACATGACATCACACACCATTAGAGAGTAATCATCAAAGGAGGAGGAGGAGAAGGAAGGGGGAGAAGAAGAAGAGGAAGAAGTAGGAGGAGGAGGAGAAGAACAAGAAAAAAAGAAGAAGAAAATCAGTATTCTCATTACAGGCTACAGCTTCATAGTAAGTATACATTATGTCAACAATTTTCTTTCTTTAGAGTAAACTTATAGTGAAGGCGGTGTCAGAAATTTCCTGTTAAATGCAACACAAAGGGAGGTGATGAAGAGTAATTCACCTAGAAAATGTAACACTGTTTGACACAGACTGTTCAGCCACTAAAAGGAAACAGAAACAAAGCAAGGATGTACTAGCCAAACAATAAGATTTCCAGCTGCTGTAAAATCCACACATATATACCATAAAAGGCTAAGCCTAGCCATTATGGCATTATGTAGCAGTCACATCTGTCAGTACAGTTAGAGATGCCATCAGAAGGTGGCAACAACATATGACAGACAGAGGAGAGGAACCTACACTTCAGTTGATATTAGTCTCAACATTTGCCAATAAACAGTTTTCTCTACGTCATACCTCCACTTGTTCTAGTAGCCTTTTAAAGACCTGCAGTGATATATATAAACACATGTAGGAAAACACACCCTAGAAATTCGTTTTATGTGTTTAGGCAACAAGGTAATATACTGCATTTTTAAGACATGCTGCATAATCTCTATTTTATTTTCCACAAAGTGCCGTTTATTTCGTAATTTTATCTTTTTCTGTCCAAATAATACTCACACTGTTCATACAACACGCACTACAATTTAAATACCCACCCCAGTAACATAAAAGTTAAGCTGTCTTTCAAGAAACTATCAAGCTCACAGTGCTAGTGAAATACTGTTTCATTCCTCAATGTCCATCAGTGCCAGTTCTGTGGAAACCACAGAGGTGGGAACTGTAAAATTTTCCAGCTGAGCTTGCAACAGGCTCTGTGCTAGTACATGTAATGTAACGCTAACTAGAATTTCAAAGACTGACATGAAACGCTGTGGTCTGTGGACCACTGGTTCATGAACACTGTTCGAAGTGGCAACTTCTGTGGATCCTTACCAAAATTCTGTACATATTTATTTTCTACCCCACCCAACCTACACTTCTCCAGCCAACTGTCACTTTCACAAGACAAAAAATTGTGAAAAGTGACTATTAGCTTCATAATGTGTGTCTGTCTGTCTGTGTGCATGCAACAACACGGCTTCCACTGGTCAGATTTTCATGAAATTTGATATTTAAGAATTGTTTGAAAATCTGTTGACAGTGTTCAAGGCTGATTAAAATCTGACAAGAGTAATGGGTCCTTTACATGAAGACTTAAGAGCATTTATGATAATATGTCACTGAATTCTTGTTAGAATGAGAAGTGTTTCAGACGAAAGTTGTTGAGAAAATGAAAACACATTTAACATTAAATAAATTTTTCCCTCGTGCCATTTATGAGCTAATATGGAAAAATATGGTAGAGCCAGACTGGCCAAGGATGACAAGATAATGCTGCGCAGAAAATATGCGATTTGCATGTCTGATAACTGCGGCAAGAATACAAACACACGCTCATAATATTTAATACTTACTGCTTTTCCACAGCAAGAATGGTTACTTGAACATGCCTCAGTGTTGCGTGATATGTGTACTGCCTGTCTTGTTACTTTGATTTGTGATGCACTTTTTCTTGTATGGCTACCATGCATTACAGCACGTTTCTTTCCCTTGATTTTGTCCTCTGCCTCTTTATTCCGTTACACCTCTTCCATTCTCTGCCCTTGCACCTTGTTCCTCATTTTTTGGGTGTGCATTCAAACTTTTATTTTGTCTCTGTTATCCCTGCCTGTTTAACAGTCTTGTCAGACATTTGTTGTTTCTGTATGATCCTTCCTTCATGTCTTATTGGTTCTCATTTTCTGTCTGTCCAGGCTTACCGCTCTTTGTTCATCCACCTCTTTCCTTCATTCTGTGAATGTTGTTCCTATATCACACTTTGTCCCCTTAATTTCTTCCGCCATTCTGTGTTCTGTTTCACAAAGCTCACATAAAGATTTGTGACAGTTTAGTGTTGAATTTTTGAACATTTACAATGGAAAATGTATGTTGAGGAATAAATGTTTAAAAAGTTGTGTTTTATATGCTATCAGCACTGGACGTGGCGAGCTGTTGCACATGTCCAGTGTTGATTTGAACCTACTTCCTTCACCATTATGATAATTGTAATGAAGGTTGGTGCTGGCATAGATTATGTTGCATTTAGAAGTACTTTGTACATGGAAGTAGAAATTATAGTTGTAATATTCTATAACAGTGACATTTTAAAGGCCTGATGAAGTTCAAGTAGATGGCATCCCATTTTTAGTAACAAAAGCCATCATTCATTAGTGTGGACATTCAGTTTGGGCTCCAGTGTTTTTACTTATTTCTGTTTTTTCTGCGTAAGTTCCCTTGGATTGTCATCTTCATTTCTTGTCTTTTCCCCTTCTTGTCTCATATTGAATCAACCTCTTTTCATCCCTGTATTCTTGTGTACTTTTCTTATACACTCCTTCCCCTAGTATATTGCCGATTGTATGTAATCCATATATTTTTTATGTCATTCTTTCATTCTGATTTCATTTGCATGTCTTTGTGTGCTGTGTAATTATTTATCTGCCTGTAATACTCTGTGGCAGTCTATTTGTATCTTGCTCTATTTCATGATTTTTGGCTGCAAATTCTAACCCATCCTTAAAGTAAAAGTTTTTGGAGCAAACAAATTAACGCCAGCACCACCGTTTGGTATAAAATAAATAGTAATTTGTACTTAAATTTGTGTTGTGCGCCATCTATCGAGCAGCTCTGCTATTGAAATGAAAAATTCGAGCAGTGCTATCTGTCCTGGAACTATGAGTGTCAAAACTGAATGCCCATTCCATCTATCGAAAACCATCCGTACTAAACAAACGTAAAAGTGAATGGCTATGCCATCAATAGACAATTTTTCGTACTGAGGTTTAGTTCCAAACATTGTCAACAGATGGTTTACGCATTCACTTCTTTTTTCATCTAGTACCGAAGGTTGACCATAGGTGGCGAGGGCATCAATTGGCGACTATCGCCATCTACGAAGGAACTCTGGTACTAAAAGGAAAAATTGGAGGAGCGCTATCTGTTATCGACTCTTGGAACTATGAACGTCATAACTGAATGCCATCTGTTTATAGATTTTGGTACTAAGGCTTTCTACAGAAATTTGTGCTTCCTTCTTCAGGAAATTTTTATAATTCAAAATTTAATAATTTTCCTGAAGGTGGAAAAATTTGTCGAAACATCCGAAAAATTTCCTGAGGATGGAAGAAAGAATTTTAACCGAAACGCTTATTTCCAAAAATTGTCAATAGATGCCGTATGCATTCAATTTTTCCGCAAAGGAAAATTTCTTTTGCCACTGTTGGTGAACCTGTATATCTGCGAGTAGTGGTTTGTGGGGTTGGTAGTTCATTTGGATTCTTTATAAGTACATTGTGTGTTTTTTCGTCATCTATTTCATGTTTAATGTATAATATTTCGAAACAGGGAGCTATTTAATAGATGACAGGTGTGAAATTCTGGCATGGCTGAATGTAAAACGTAAAGCATGATTCCATCGCTGTCAGTAACGCTCTTCAGAGCGAATCCTATTTGTGGTGCGCGTGGTATTAAATATTCACAGGCTCATCATATTCCAATGAAAGTGATAACATTTACAGTTATTATTATACACAATGGTAATTCATTTTATTAGCATCTTTTAAAATGAACTTGGAAGGTCATCTTGTTGTCAAGGTAAGTGGAATGCAAGTGTGGCTTCTTACTTGTAGACGAAGAGGAAAAACAGTTTTGCAGAATGCACATGTATGCGAGTAGGACCAACCTGTGCCACCTCTTTACCGCAGAATTTGCGTTATATTCGGAACTGGTCCAGCACTAACATTACTAAATTAAACAAACATAACCTGTACCCAAATTTGGACTGGTTAGGAAATGGTACAAATTATTCTTATGGGGGGGGGGGGGGGGAGTAATTTAACTTCGTTATTGAAGCCCATTCTGCGTAATTGTAACCGTACATATGACAAAGGAAAAATACCAATTAGAGTGGTACACAGAGGAGAAAATGCAGAGTTTGCTTTGAGGCATTGTAATACACTGGTTCCTAGTAGCCAGCATAATTGTAGTGTGCGAATGCTGTACACAAGGTCCCTGTTTCTAAATATCCGAGTCTCCTTGTATGTTATGCAGTGTCAACTCATAAATGTTACTGCTGTTTTGAAGGATTGTAGTGCCTTCATCTTTAAGGTCAGGCAGTCCAGCAAGAGACTTCATTGTTTTTTATTTTGTAAAATAAATATCTTACGAAAGCGAAACCTGGAACATGTAGTTAGATACAGGTAAGTGTATTTTCTGGCCACTGAACTCCAGGTAAAAGGTCCCTGTTCATTATTGGATAGGTGGACCCTAGAGCTATCCTGACGAAGTGGTAAAGGGTTCCTGTTCCTTATTGGACGGGTGGACTGTTTGGTACAGAGCTCCTGTTCCGTGTTAGAGAGGTGACCCTAGAGCCAGCCTGGAACAGAGCTTGTCCCATCCCAGGTGAGACTCATTACTACTGAATGTACCAAATTATGACGGTTGTATTTTCTGTTGTAGCCACATCTCCATGGACCACTATTTTATCCAACTGTTACTACCATTAGCTGTGGCTCTCACACTATACTGAACTTCTACTGTTCTCGCCAGTCAGATGAAGCAGATGCACAATCTGTGGTAAGTTCTGTTTCCAAATTTCTACCATTATAAGCCGAAATGTTGCGGCGTGCTTTAAATAGTTCCAGAGAGTTCATGGAAAATATTTTGAAGGTTTTGGAGGCATACAGTGGAAAGGTGATGTAGAGAATGACATAAGAAAGATGGGCATTGTTATTTGGAGATGCAGATAGGGATGGGTGGAGGAGAGCAACTAGGGAGGTGCTTATCCTTCATGGACAGTGGAGTCACAGGAGGAGTACATTACTTTCTTCAGTACTGTACTAATCTGTTTGTGTTTGTGAGTGTGCGTAGTTTTTGAAATAGGAAAAATAAATATTCCTTTGCTTCAGGAGGAACTTCTTTTGTACTTATAACCGATTGTATTGGCCCTTTCGAGGGAGGATGGAAGTAGTGTGGTTGGAGTGAGAGTTTTATAGCGCCGGCACCCTGTATGAAAGGCAGCTTGGGATATTGTGGTCGTGCATTCAGAAAAAGGGAGTAAACAAGCCATCGTGCTAGCCATAGGAAGGAAATGCACAAAACACTAGGGTAACAGGGGCATTCCGAGTCGTGCATTGCAACTGCTCGCTGGTCAGCAGACCAGATAGAGACCTAAATATACGTGCCTGTTGTAAACTGTCAAATATATCTGGTTATCAATCACCTGATCGTTTTAGTGACTTGGTTGCTTAAGTGTGTTAGATTTATTGGTGTAACTTGATGAACTATAACAGTTGTACGTCTGTCACCCAACACCCACTTTACATCATATTCCCTGAGATAAGCCTTGCTGTCCACTGTACAAACTGGCCAGCTGATCCTCTTACCTATATACATGATGTTATCACAGTAAAAATAAAGACAGCTACTAACTGCGTGGAGACGGTAAGAGTACGGATCAGTTGAATACGTAACTTTTTTCTGATATGCCATCTGGGAGAAATGGGGTGGTATAGACAGACATGTTTGGCTATATGTGTATGTATGTATGTATGTATTTGTATGTAAGTATATATGTATGTATGTATATATATATATATATATATATATATATAGATTATAGCAGTTGCAATTAGTTATGTAATACATAATATCATATGTTCAGTGTTGCGCTCTGTCACATGCTGCTGTTTATCACGATGATGTGGATGGGTCATGGTGTCAGGCAGAGCTGTCTGTCATTGCATGGTGGAGGGTATGGACAGGGTTCATGTGGCACAGTGGCAGGTGCTGTGAGTGTGGTAACTTTGGGTTCTATGAAAGGTGGGGAATTTCTTGGCTGGCTGCCTTCTCAAGAAGGACTCTGTTCCATTGAAATATTTATTAGTATTCATGTTAACAGTAAGCAGACTCTGGTTGACAGCAGTTCCTTCATCTTCTTCCTCTTCATTTTTTACTGACCACAGAGGTCTGTTATTCTTCATTAATGAAACAGGTTGGCATTTATTGCATAGTGTGTGGGGGTTTAATCCTTCAGAACACTAAAATATACATGCCAATGGCAACTGCTTTTTATATGTGCTGTGCACTAAAATTATGAGGTAATTGCACAAAACTGTACAGGTAATATTCCTAGAACATACTGGCAGTTGTCTGTGCTGTCGGTCATTCTGTGAACATTTGGACCAACTACTATGCAGTTATGGAACTTTCCTTGCATTCATTGCTGAATGTTAGCACGGTACCTGCTGAGAGCATACAGCAGTGTATAGCATTGCTGAATGTTAGCACGGTACCTGCTGAGAGCATACAGCAGTGTATAGCATTGCTGAATGTTAGCACGGTACCTGCTGAGAGCATACAGCAGTGTATAGCATTGCTGAATGTTAGCACGGTACCTGCTGAGAGCATACAGCAGTGTATAGCATTGCTGAATGTTAGCACGGTACCTGCTGAGAGCATACAGCAGTGTATAGCATTGCTGAATGTTAGCACGGTACCTGCTGAGAGCATACAGCAGTGTATAGCATTGCTGAATGTTAGCACGGTACCTGCTGAGAGCATACAGCAGTGTATAGCATTGCTGAATGTTAGCACGGTACCTGCTGAGAGCATACAGCAGTGTATAGCATTGCTGTATGTTAGCATGGTACCTGCTGAGAGCATACAGCAGTGTATAGTATTGCTGAATGTTAGCACGGTACCTGCTGAGAGCATACAGCAGTGTATAGCATTGCTGAATGTTAGCACGGTACCTGCTGAGAGCATACAGCAGTGTATAGCATTGCTGAATGTTAGCACGGTACCTGCTGAGAGCATACAGCAGTGTATAGCATTGCTGAATGTTAGCACGGTACCTGCTGAGAGCATACAGCAGTGTATAGCATTGCTGAATGTTAGCACGGTACCTGCTGAGAGCATACAGCAGTGTATAGCATTGCTGTATGTTAGCACGGTACCTGCTGAGAGCATACAACAGTGTATAGCATTGCTGAATGTTAGCACGGTACCTGCTGAGAGCCATACAGCAGTGCTTGAAATGGAGTCAGCATTAAGACAGGCCATCATGGTCATAACGGTGTATGGGTGGAATGAAGGTCAGTGTTAGTGTGTTATTTGGTGACATTGGCTCAACTACAGAAGGTGTATGAGCAGATAATTGGGTGTGCTGAAATGAACCGGAAAGGATGGGAGGAAAATGGTAGTGGCCTATTTTAAGGGTTGTGGTACTGATATTTGGTAACACTTCTTGCACTGCCAATTCTTTTTTCATTCTGTTGAAGGTACATGAATAGGGACCACAGAGTTACATATTGTGGTTGTTTGTGACATGACACTGTTGTCAGGTAGGTTACACAGGTTATATAGAAGTGGGGGGAGAAGAAATGGGTCACACAAGACAGCAGTGCCACAGTACTGTATTGTCATATATTTCCTTCAGTCATTTTGCTTTAGGTAAATAAAGGTTTAGTCCTTGCTTTAGCCTAATGATGGAGACACTGTTTGCCTTTCTGATACATCCAAAGACAGTTGTCCCACAGCTGTGTTCCTTGTGTACGTTTCCTGTCTGCTGTAGCCTCCTAGAAATAAATGAACTGAATACATGAAGCTAGTAGTCACTCTCATTCCCCAGTATTGAATTCCTGTTATGCCAAAGAAAATTCTTAATGTTATGCTTACAGATATTTCCTATGTTTGTTTTGTCAATATAGTGTAAGACCGTGTTCCACACCCATGAAGTGATATATTCCAGAGTAAGAACGGAAACAGTTTTAAGAGCAAGGTTTAAGTTTCACACAGCAGTGTGTATGGGGAGGAACAAAAACTGTATTTTGGGATACAATTCCAGGCAGTCTGGTTGACATTTACTGATTTTTGTCAGATGAAGACAGGGCAGCAGATTGCTCCAGTTCATTAGGTTTTCTGATCATGTTCAGCAGTATTAGAGTTTATTGTAAAGGGTAAGACTCTTTACTAGTTGGTTATTGGATGGATAAATGTAACTTGCTCTGCTAATTGCAAAGAACTTAAACTGTTAAAAATTACAAATTTACAGCAGGTATGATGCCATTATGGAAATATTATATAGTTCTGAAGGTGGATGATGGCACAGAGTGGGGGAATGGAGCTTTGTACTGGATCAGGCACAGGTAGGTAAAGTGGGGAAATGGCCGTCTGTCTTCAGTACTTGGTCAGACAGTAAGTGCTGCATAAAAACTGATAACTTGCTGTTGGAGATATATATGTGTGCAAGCATGTTCGCACACACATGTACATGTATATATATATCATGCGTATATATCATTTGATCTTACATACTGCTGATGAGTCTTGTGCATAAACTCTGTTTTCTCTGTATATATTTGTAGACCAGTGTCCTTACTAGTTGAAGACTCAAGTCTTCTGGGATTAAATAGTTGTTAATGTTTTGGAGCAGGCTATTGCCTTCAAAATGTCAGCAGCTATTTACCACTTGATACAATGTAACATGTAAGAGGACTGGAATCTTCATCAACATTGTGAGAACCTCAAATCTTGCTCCCTTACTAGTTGTCTTAATATATATTCTGTGTTGCTGTTAATTGTATTTTTGTTTGCATGTGCTAAATTATCATCACCATAGACCAGAAGCAGATGTGCCACACTCAGTTTCCAATCTTTCATTTTTTTTACAACTTCCTAATGATGTGTTTTAAAGTGAAGCTAAAAGGCTTTAGTTGTTTGAAGTTCGCCACCTGCACAGCTGACTGCATTGATTGGTTGATGGGTTTGTGGTTTGAACTGTCAACTCATGAAATGACAAATCATTTTCAGAACTGAGTCTAATTTTTGTTAATGGATTTTCCTCTGCAGTGGGCAAGCAACATAAATTCTCATTACTACTTAACTCACAAACCCAGTGTACATATTTAAAACACATACAGCATTCACTATTAACCTTTTGAAACCTACAGTATAATCTTCCATACATTTGGTCTTCAGCTATATACTCTCATTTCCAAATAAAAGGCATGTTGCAGTAGGAATAATTTTTGTGACCATGGAAAGAGTGGATATCTTTATTAACTTTAATCTTAAATCACCGTGCATTTCTATAATCAGCAATAAGTCACCAACAAATGCACAAAACTGTCTTTAAAGGTATAAATTAACCTTTTATCACTATTAAAATACCCTACATACGTTTCGGCTTGCGAGAAGCCATCATCAGGGGTTTACAATAGTACTTATCAAATGCTGGATTTGATAAGTACTATTGTAAACCCCTGATGATGGCTTCTCGCAAGCCGAAACGTATGTAGGGTATTTAATAATGACAAAAGGTTAATTTATACCTATAATGACAGTTTTGTGCATTTGTTGGTGACTTATTGCTGATTGCTAGATATCTTTATTATTTGTTTTATTTGGCCGTGCATTGTAACGCCAAATGCCAGTACAGTGTTTCAAACACTACTGATTTGTAAGATTCTGGAAAATTTAGTACATGTTCTGTCTACATTTTAATTACTTAAAAACGTGTATATTATGTGATTGCCCCTATTTGGTAAGGCTGTTTTACATTTCGAAAAATGAATTTCACCGTCCATATTATCAGTCGGTAATTTATTTGGCGTGGATTGAAGCGTCAGTATTACTGAAGAGATGTTTGTTCGGAGTGGGTTTTGCGGTGTAGAGCGCAAAGCACGGTTCGCAAGTATGGTTGCTTTCGTTATCGGAAAGCGCCATTATCTCTGCGTCTTGATTGGACAGTAGTTGCAGGCAGCGCAGTTATTCCGTGAGAGGTGGGGAAATTGGTTGTTTTAAAATTGAAATTAAATATGGTGGTGGAAGTTCGAGGAACGTCTAAGAACGTTCTTAATGTAAGGTAGACATGTTACGTGTATTTGTGGGTGGTGAAGTGCAAAGTGTTGTTTCCATCACGCTTTATTTCATGGCAGGCGTTAATTTGACAAATTTTTGTTGGTTTGGCAAAGGTAAGTTAACCTGGCGTAGGGTGGTAGAACGCATTATCCAGTGTTAATGTAGGCACTTTAGCGTGCGGGTTAAGGATGGGAAGTGTAATACGAACCAGTTAATGATAAGTTAGAGAAATTAGGTGTGGATGGAGTTATTAATGGTGTTGCGTCAACAAGTAGTGATGGTAGAAATGGTGTGAGTGAAGATGGCCGCATTGGTGGTGATATAGTCTTGCAAAACGGAATGTACCAAAGTGCTGATTCACGGCCCAAGAAAACAGTTCCATCCTGCGTGACTGAAACGATAGCGTCGCTGCAGATATGATAGATCTGCTAAACAAAGATCTAAAGAATACTTTAGGTGAAGTAGAAAAATTAGCAATCGAAAATTAAGAACTCAAAAATAAACTTAACGAGAAATCAAAAAAGGTCAGTGATAGCCTTGCAAGCAGCGAACATGAATTCATTCAGGTTATAAATCGCAAACAGTACCGCCGAGGTGGAACAGTTTTACCACGAGAGCTTCCATATTTTTCTAGATAAGGCCAAAACGAATCCTTTTTCTCTGCAAATAAATACAATCATCTACAAAATATAACCTCAACCGAGTTAAAGAAAACAGCAAACAAAAGTGAATCACAGTAGTGTGGCAGAGCAACTTCGAAAGTGGTTGTACTGGGTGACTCTATTAAAATTTGCTGGGAGGAATGTAAAACGAAGGGCTATGATGTTCGCTGCTTCCCGGGAATTAGGATAGAAGGGCTGCGACACCAAGTAGATTAGATTGATTTGAAAACGGATTGTCTGGATGTAATTGTGACGCATGCTGGCACCAACGACATTAGACGAAATTATGGGTATACCATGGACCTGGTAGACTGTATAAGAAAGCAAGTTCCTAAAACAAAAATTGTAATCAGTGGAATCCTGCACTAGGGAAATGTAAGTGAACGTTTTATAAGAAGAATTAACACGGAGCTAGACTGGTTATGTTGTGTATGTGATTGCCTCATGGTTGATGGCAGTTGCTGGATTGGGAAATTTGACATTGCCAGAGATGGGATACACCTGAATAGGAGGGGAGCTCAAAAATTCAAATCTTCTCTGTAAAGTCAGTCATTCCTGCGTTTCAGGAAACGTATAATCAAAGCGGTGGAAGTGGTTGAGAAAAACACTTGTCCAGACTCTGAAACGTCATGATCAAGTTGTAATCCTTCTGGCATTACAACTTCATTGTAAAATCTCACCAGTAGTGCGCACAGTTGCTACTTTGGCCAGCTGTGCTTCACTGCGAAGTTGTTGTTGAGTGTGCAAGAATGCTGGTCCAGAAAGCACCCAAAGCACTTGTTTGATGTACTAATATCAGTCTGCACACAATATTAGTTGTGTTGATTAGCATGATTTTGTAGTTATGAACTGTTTCTGTTTGTTGACAGTCCTGGAGAGATCAGTGAAGAAATTGCTGTACCTGCAGGATGTGATTAACCTCAGGCACAAGGCGTGTCACAGAAATGCCAACACGTCAAGGCATGTCACAATGCCCACACATCAAGGCGTGTCGCAGAATGCCCACACATCGAGGCGTGTCGCAGAATGCCCACACATCGAGGCGTGTCACAGAATGCCCACACATCAAGGCGTGTCACAGAATGCCCACACATCAAGGCATGTCGCAGAATGCCCACACAAGGCATGTCACAGTGTGCCACACATCAAGGAATGTCGCAGAATGCCCACACATCAAGGCATGTCACAGAATGCCCACACATCAAGGCATGTCACAATGCCCACACATCAAGGCATGTCACAATGCCCAACATCTGGGCATGTCGCAGAATGCCCACAGTGCACACCATCTGCAGCAGTGGTTCTTCACCTTCTCCATCTTGTCCACTCTGCCCTTTCTGTTCCCACCCTTCTGCAGCAATTTCTTTTTATGCTTTTGAGGATTCCTTTTTAAATGAAGAAACTGTTAGTATGTTATTAGTAACTTATTTATATAAATGAGTTCATTTGCCACTTTATGTTGACCGCATTACATCACAGTTGTAAAGTTCATCAAAAAAGAAAAGGAAAATTGCCTTACAACCGTGTAATGTATTCAGAATATTAAATATTCACATTGCATTAAGCAAAACATTGAGTGAGAAAAAAACGGCAAACTTAAGCTGCAGAATGATGACGACGACAATGACGACGCCCAATAAACAATAACAAGCATAAATAAAAATCTGTAAATTACATTGGTTTTTGCACATAATAGCCAATTCTTATGATACAGGTTTCTATATACTCGCTTTCCTGAGCACATGAACTAGTTTGGCTGTCTAAATCCTAATGTGTTTTATTTTGGTTTTAATTCACAGCTTGCATCATTTTGTGGACATTCACAAATTAGTTGCCCTTGCATAAAAACGTGTGTATAGTTAGTTAGGCAAAATTTATTTTTCACCCAGAACATTATTTGTGCTTCTTTTACCCCCTTCTCCCTCCTATGCCCAATGGGATATCCAGGTTGTACACAAGGGTCGCTGACTTGTGTGCATATGGCTGTTGCATTCATATCAACTGTACAGAGCTACGGGGAGCCTCTACGAAAGGTACGTAACACATCAGATTGTTTGCACCATTACCACTGAGCTATTCTATTTGTTTTGATAAGTTGTGCCATATGTGTGAGGTTTAATGATCACTACAGTTTGGATTTGGAAACAGAAACTGTGCCTACAGCAGTTTGACAGTGGGGTACATTGTACTGACACAGCAACTTCAGTCATGACATTCCATGTTACCACATGCTATGTTCATATATTGTTTGACCCAAATTGTTTAAACTGAAGACACTGGAGATGGTGATGTGTGGTCCCTATCCTTGTGCTCATCCACACTTGATCAAATTTGATGGTGGGGTGTCCACACTAATAGTTGTAAGGTCAGTTGAATTTTGGTGCATACCGACCGGTTAAAACGGTTTAGCAGTAATGTGGCTAGCTGCCATCAGAAGGGCCAGAGTTTAATCCCGGGCAGGCCAAAGTATTTTCTTTTTCTTTGCGTCATCTGGAGGCATTGTGGGTCACCCAGGTCACTGGTCAAGTGGGGTCTCTTTGTGTGGGGTAAAGTGGCTGGAGTTTGAAGCTGACCACTTGACTAAATATTGTTCATCGTACCCAGAGTTTGTTTTGAAAAATAGCCTGCCTGAAATGGGTTCCTCTGCTATGCCGTCATATCAGCCAGTCACCTCAAGATAAAACATCATATCAGTGTCTCATGGGCACCCAGCAGCCACCCAGTTTGGTCCAAGTTTTGTAGTGTGGCAGTGGACCCTGTTGTAACTTCCTGGCCAAAATGTTAGGTAGTTGACGTGCTGTTTGTCCGCAGTTTGCTTGCCATATTTTTCACTGTTCTTTTGATGTCTTATAAACAGAAGTTGAGTTCAGTTCTGATATTGGTAACAAGGTTACACATGCTGTAGGCAGCCAGGGTTCATTACCCAGTGAGGTAACTTTTAATCACCATGTCTGGAATGATTTTGGCCAAGGGCTCTCCCCATATAAAACCAAGAAGTTTTCTGTGTGCAAGATTGCTGGAAATGACACGGTGGTAGCAGCAACCCCAACTGTAGGAAATCAAAGATACAGTGAACTGCCTGTCTAGTCTTGGTAGAGCTAATGAGTGACTGTGGTGTAAGGCAGCCCATATAAAGTACAAGCACCAGTGTACAGAAGTTGACAAGGTATGTGTCGCATCTTGCCACACTAATAACACGCGAAATTTGAGGTTCTCACAGCAGTACTGCTGAAGATTCACTCCTCTTGGGATATGATGCTGTGTTGCTGGATGGGTGATCCTGACGTTTTAAAGGATTGGATGGCCTTCATCATGAAGGGAAGATGGAGGCCTACAATCCTTTGAAATGTTGGGAGCCACTCCCCCAGTGGCGCATCATCACATTCCAGAAGACCTGTACCCTAAATAAGATTATGTGAAGTTGTCGCTGCATTCAGAGACAAAGTAAACACTGCGTGTTGTGAGTGCAGCAAGCAAGCGCGCTTGTTCTGTGTTGCAGATTTGTGTCTTCATTGCACATGTGACATGTCCTGTCCTAGTCATGTTAGACAGTATCCTGTTCTCTTTTTTCAATTTTTATAGTTTTGAGGTTTTTGTACCTCCAATATTTCTTTCTTAATCTCTTTCTGCCTCCCATTTGTCTTCTTTGTATTTAATTTCATTGTTTTCCTTTCTCCATTGTGTCAAACTCCTGGCATTCATCCCAGTATTGTTCAAAATTGTGAAAAGTGACTATTAGCTTCATAATGTGTGTCTGTCCGTCTGTCTGCATGCAACAATCAGGCTTCCACTGGCAGATTTTCATGAAATTTGATTTTAAGATTTTTTAAAATCTGTTGAAGTGTTCAAGGCTGATTAAAATCTGACAAGAGTAATGGGTCCTTTACATGAAGACTTAAGTACATTTAGAAATGTCACTGAATTATCTTAGAATTAGAAGTGTTTCAGACGAAAGTTGTGAGAAAATGAAAACACATTAACATTAAATAATTTTTCCCTCGTGCCATTTATGAGCTAATATGGAAAAATATGGTAGAGCCAGACTGGCCAAGGATGACAAGATAATGCTGCGCAGAAAAGATGTGATTTGCATGTCTGATAACTGCGGCAAGAATACAAACACCACACTCATAATATTTAATACTTACTGCTTTTCTACAGCAAGAATGGTTACTTGAACACGCCTCAATGTTGCGTGATATTGTACTGCCTGTCTTGTTACTTTCATTTGGATGCATTTTTTCTTGTATGGCTACCATGCATTATAGCACATTTCTTTCCCTTGATTTTTGTTCTCTGCCCCTATTTCCTTTACACCTCTTCCATTCTCTGCCCTTGCACCTTGTTCCTCATTTTTTGGGTGTTCATTCAAACTTTTATCTCAGACCTTGCCACTTCTTTATTTTGCCTCTTTGTTATCCCTCCTGTTTAACAGTCTTGTCAGACATTTGTTGTTTCTGTATGTCTTTCTTTCATGTCTTCTTGGTTCCCATTTTCTGTCTGTCCAGGCTTACCTCTCTTTGTTCATCCACCTCTTTCCTTATTCTGTGTATGTTGTTCCTATATCACACTTTGTCCCCTTAATTTCTTCCGCCATTCTGTGTTCTGTTTCACAAAGCTCACATAAAGATTTGTGACAGTTTAAGGTTGAATTTTTAACATTACAATGGAAAATGTATGTTGAATAAATGTTAAAAAGTTGTGTTTTATATGCTATCAACACTGACGTGGCGAGCTGTTGCACATGTCCAGTGTTGATTTGAACCTACTTCCTTCACCATTATGATAATTGTAATGAAGGTTGGTGCTGGCATAGATTATGTTGCATTTAAAAGTACTTTGTACATGGAAGTAGAAATTATAGTTGTAATATTCTATAACAGTGACATTTTAAAGCCTGATGAAGTTCAAGTAGATGGCATCCCATTTTTAGTAACAAAAGCCATCATTCATTAGTGTGGATATTCAGTTTGGGCTCCAGTGTTTTTACTTATTTCTTTTTTTCTGCCTACGTTTCCCTTGGATTTTCATCTTCCTCTTTGTCTCATATTGTATCTTGCTCTTATCATCCTGTATTCTTCTGTGCTTTTCTTATCACTCTTTCCTTAGTATATTTCCCATCATATGTAATTCATATATCTTTTCTGTCATTCTTTTTTCCATTGATCCCGATTTTAATTTGCATGTCTTTGCTGTGTAATCATTTATCTGCCTGCAATACTCTGTGGCAGTCTATTTATATCCTACTCTGTTATTCCAGGATTTTTGGCTCAAAATACTAACCCTTCAAAAATTGTTGGGGCCAAAAATTAACGCCAGCACCATCTTTCGGTATCAATAAAAAATTGGGATGTCAGCGTCATGAATTTCAGTAATTGGTATGTAACAAAAAAAATGATGATCAGCGCCATATATTAAGAAGCTGTGTTGCTAAAATGAGATTGCAGCAGTGCCATCTGTTAAGACTTAGAGTTATTGAGTTCCAAAACTGAATATCTGTGCCATCTATCGGAAGCCTTCGGTACTAATCGAACCTAAAAGTGAATATGTGTGCTATTTATTGAAATGTTTTGGTATTGAGGCTTTCGACAGAAATTTTTAGTTTCAAATATTGTCAATAGATGGCGTATGCATTCACTTTTCCTTCATTTAGTACCGAAGGTTGACGATAGATGGTGAGGGCGTTCAATTGGTGATCAGCGCCATCTGTTACATACTTTTGTAACTATGAGTATCAAAACTGGATGCCCATGCCATCTGTTGACAATTTTTGGTACTATGGCTTTCGACAAAAATTTGTGATTCCTTCTTCAGGAAATTTTTAGAATACACGATTCCAAATTTTTCCTGAAGATGGAAGAAAGAAATTTAGCCGAAAGCCTTAGTTCTAAAAATTGTTAATAGATGTCGTAATCATTCAGTTTCATCTCATTTAGTACCGAAGGTCTACAACAGATGGCGTTAGCATTCACTTCAAATTTTCGTTCCATTTTAAAAGTCGTTAACAGAAGGCGCTTATTGTCCCCAATTTTTTTTATTTTAATACCGGAAGTAGATGGCGGGAGCATGTACTTTGAGCCCTACAATTTTTTTTAAGTGGGGGGGGGTTTAGAATTTTCAGTGGAGATGCTCAGATTCCATGTAAGAGTGTCCTATCTCCAAACTGATACTGTAAATTATAAACAAGACAAGCTGAATAACTGGGAATTAGAAAAAACAAATGCAAATAAAATAAAGTTAAACAAGCACAAAGACAGAACTACAGAGTAATTTCGGAAGCTAAGGTTAGAATCAAGGAAATTAAAGAAAATGGAAACAAATTGAGATGATAAGGAAAGGTCACAGATGTATGAGTGATATGAGAGTCAAGACATAAAGGAAAAAGAAGACAAAACCAAAGCTTGGAAGAACTGAAAGATTGAAGAAAAGGAATGAAAAAGGAAGATATGTGGATTACAAGAATTATATTAAAAAGAGTGGAATGAGTGAATGAAGAAAGTTATAGAAGGAAGAATAGGTGGATTAAAAGTGGAAAGTAATTATTGGAAAAATGTAGAAGACAGTGTGTGAAATACAGAGACAAAGGGGAGGAAAAAATCAAGAAAATGGAACGGGAAAAGAAAGTAGATGGGTGCCAGAAAGAAATATGGAAGTCCATAAAGGTGGAACAAAGTAGATATATCAGAAAGAAGAACGAAAAGGAGCTGAGTGGAGGAAATAAAGAACATAATATGTGGAATAAGGACAGTAGAGAAAAAGGAATATGAAGAGGGGTGAAATGAAAATAAATAAAATGAGAGTCAGGTGTTATGGCACAGTGGAAAGAGAGAAAAAGAACATCATTTGTTTTTGAAAGCTTTACTTTATCCTGTCTGTGTGCACAGTTTACAGCACACATTTATCCTGTCTGTGCACAGTTTACAGCACATACTGTGTGTAAGTTAAGCACAATCGTGTGTGACATACAGAAATTATGAGGCAAGTTACAGCACAATTATTATCCTGGGAAGTAGAAACTGTGTGCACAGTTTACAGAACAAGCGGGAAAAAACAATTTATCATGTCTGTGTGGCACAGTTAAGCACATTATCCTGTCTGTGTGCACAGTTTACAGGCACAACATTATCCTGTCTGTGTGCACAGTTTACAGCACACATTATCTGTCTGTGGTGCACAGTTTACAGCACACATTATCCTGTCGTGTGCACAGTTACAGCACAACATTATCCAGTCTGTGTGCACAGTTACAGCACACATTATCGTCTGTTGCACAGTGAAAGTGGCACAGTTACAGCACACATCTATCCTGTCGTGTGCACAGTTTACAGCACACTTATCTGTCTGTGTGATTTGTTCTGTGTGTGCACAGTTTACAGCACACATTTATCCAAATATAAAGACTGCTGCCTTCACAATCAGACAGTAACAACAAATAAGAAATAGAAACCCAGTGAGCAAAAAACATGTACAGTCAGATGAACCAGAGATGGGGGAAACATTGAGGGACAGGAATTTGGGAATGGAAAACAGTAAGTGAAGTGCAGATGATGGAGAAAGGTGGAGTGAAACATGAGTTAAAGAAAAGAAAATTGATTGGTACAGGCTAGGAAGGAAGGATTCAAAACGACAGATGAATGCAACATGAAATAGAAGGATTGAAAGAGTAAGCAGGAAAAGGATGTGCAAAATACACAGTACATGAGGAAGTAAAGTGAGATGAGCCAGAAAAGGGGAACAATTACAGAACAAGGAAATTAAGCATGGAAGACGCTAACTCCAGTACCAAAAAGAAAGGCAGGCTGGTAACATTTGAATACAAACGAAGAAGATACATGTGTGCACTTGCTATATCCAATGGACACTGGAATGTCTGCACACAGGAGTACAATACGAAGCTGATGACTTACCTTCTCATTTCATAGCATTCGGGAGGATTTAATGAAGAACTGAGAAACCATCTTTTAGTTGTCGAAAGTCTGTCACCACATATAAGTGACATAATTGGTACAATTTAAGGGTGACTTCAGAGTGATCTTGAACACTATTTAGTTACTCTTTTTTCACATTTCTGCAATGCTGTTTGAACAGCGCTGTCATGCAAGCAGCACTGTACTCGAGTTCCATGTAGATAAACCTGAGGAAAATATGTTCATGTAGCTGCAGGCCTGAACACATGTTTATGTTCATGTAGTGGCAGGGGGCCTGAACACATGCTTTTATTATTAATTTTGTGGAAAGTGCCCACATAAAGGTCACAGAAATCTATAATATGTGTTATACAAGATATGTGCAACACTCATTTAAGAGATTCACCGATATAAAAACAGAAAATGTTAGCTGGCCTCCTGTTACCTAGCTCGTGTCCAGACAGATTATGTAAATGAAATGCACAATTTTAGTGGCATGGAATAGTCTTGCATTTGTGTTAGTGTTTGTAAATGAAAAATAAAGAGAATTATTTACAGTATTTTACTTTGACATTGGTGTCTGGAGTGGCTCAGTCAATAAGTGACTACAATGTGGACAGCTGGTGTGTCATGTGGACAGCTGGTGTGTCATTCTCAGTAGCTGCATGAAGTTCCCTCTGTGTTTCCATCTCCAAACAGCTTCTGGAGACCATCCATTGTCCTCGTCAGTGGGCACTTTGCCTGGGGTGTGACGCCATCACTTACCTTAGTCCAGTACCTAGATTAGAAATGAACAGAGTCTTGAAAATTCCAGGCTTTTGAGATATGACATGTAGGTACCCTGAAGAACAGGGATGCACAAACAGGGTACCAGGTCTCCCAGGCAACTGAATTTTGTACAGTGGCAACTAATATTTGTGAGTCCGCGGTACTGAACTTGCATAATGTCACCGTTCTGTCACCTGCAGTTTTTAGGTTGCTAGATTTTTTAAAAATTTCTGGACCCCTGTTGAATACGGAGGCAGCAAGCTCTTCCCAAACATCATCAATATCCCTGAAGACTGGAATCTTCACCATCACTGTTGTGAGAACCTCATATCGCAAGTGAAATTCTTTCTTCCTTGTCATGGCCTCATCTGTGGTACTTTTAATAAAGAGACAACGTGACCTTTCATGTTGACATTCAATTGTTGAGACCAGTAATATGTGTTGTAGATGTACCTCAGCATTCGTGCCTCTGTAGAGCCAGTTCTGCGCATTCTTGAAGTGGGCTGGCAGTTGCTGTGAAGTATGAAAGTGGCTGCATGTGGTGCAGTTGCTGTGAAGTACTGAAAGTGGCTGCATGTGGTGGCAGTTGCATATGACAATGTGGGTCAAGTCTGACGTCTGATGGGCCTGTATATGATTTATAGCAATGAGGTAATCAGTTACTTGAATTTTGAATGGTTGTATTTTGATATTTTCCCTTCTAAAAACATTCTTGTCAAATCATATTTTAATGCAAATTCTGTGATACAATTTCATAAGAAAAATCTTACTACAAGTAAAAACTGATGATACTAACTCGACGGCATTACTGTAATATAACATAGGATGTCATTTTATAACTTGTCAGTGTAGTATGTTGAGAAGTGCCAATTGTCAGTGTAGTATGTTGACAAGTGCCAGTTTCTACAATGAGATGCATTAGCTGAGAGGAACAGAAATAAACCCTTGGGGGGGGGGGGGGGGGGCAACAAAGTCATTAAAATTTTGAGCTTGTAGGATATCTCACACACTTGCTGAAACCCACGCTTGGGAAATTATGTGGAGAATTTTATGTGCCTGAAATTCGGAATTTATAGCCATGGTTTAGAAGTCTGCAGTGTAAGTATAGTTACATATGTGGTTAGTGTAAATGTGCAGACATTGAAATTACTGCGATATGTCCAGTAGACAGGGCAGTTACTGCGATATGTGCAGTAGACAGGCAGTTACTGCGATATGTGCAGTAGACAGGCAGTTACTGCGATATGTACAGTAGACAGGTCAGTTACTGCGATATGTGCAGTAGACAGGGCAGTTACTGCGATATGTGCAGTAGACAGGGCAGTTACTGCGATATGTGCAGTAGACAGGTCAGTTACTGCGATATGTGCAGTAGACAGGGCAGTTACTGCGATATGTGCAGTAGACAGGGCAGTTACTGCGATATGTGCAGTAGACAGGCAGTTACTGCGATATGTGCAGTAGACAGGCAGTTACTGCGATATGTGCAGTAGACAGGGCAGTTACTGCGATATGTGCAGTAGACGGGGCAGTTACTGCGATATGTGCAGTAGACAGGTCAGTTACTGCGATATGTGCAGTAGACAGGTCAGTTACTGCGATATGTGCAGTAGACAGGGCAGTTACTGCGATATGTGCAGTAGACAGGGCAGTTACTGCGATATGTGCAGTAGACAGGGCAGTTACTGCGATATGTGCAGTAGACAGGCAGTTACTGCGATATGTGCAGTAGACAGGGCAGTTACTGCGATATGTGCAGTAGACAGGCAGTTACTGCGATATGTGCAGTAGACAGGGCAGTTACTGCGATATGTGCAGTAGACAGGGCAGTTACTGCGATATGTGCAGTAGACAGGCAGTTACTGCGATATGTGCAGTAGACAGGGCAGTTACTGCGATATGTGCAGTAGACAGGGCAGTTACTGCGATATGTGCAGTAGACAGGTCAGTTACTGCGATATGTGCAGTAGACAGGTCAGTTACTGCGATATGTGCAGTAGACAGGGCAGTTACTGCGATATGTGCAGTAGACAGGGCAGTTACTGCGATATGTGCAGTAGACAGGGCAGTTACTGCGATATGTGCAGTAGACAGGGCAGTTACTGCGATATGTGCAGTAGACAGGCAGTTACTGCGATATGTGCAGTAGACAGGGCAGTTACTGCGATATGTGCAGTAGACAGGGCAGTTACTTTTAATGTCCATTTGGAGACTGTTTGTTTTGTTGCTTTGTAATGTAAACTTCAGAAATTTATGAGGTGTATTCAGGCGACTGCAGTGCCCAACACGATGCAGTCCAGGCATGTGAAGCATATTCTGTATCATAGTGCGGAAAGTTAAATGTTGTTGGTAAACTGCCGGGGGGATAGTCTTTATGAATTTTGAATGTCTCAGTTTTATTCTAATTCTTGAACTTTGGGATCATGGTGCTCATCAGCGTGCTGTGTTACGGGCCCTGTCACTGCCACAAAGGATTAGCAATTATATTATGTACATATACACTACTTTCATTGTAACTGAGATATCATATTGTGGGAGGTTTGAGGTTTCCATTGCAGTGATCAACTCTTCTGGGATGCCATGCTGTGTAGCGTGGTACGTAAGTACTGCAATGTCAGCACTTGCGTACCACGCTACACACAGCCCAATCCCATAGGGCCACATCATTGTCACCTTTTTACAGTACCTCATTTTTGAAAGCAACTTGTTGCTTCTTCCTTCAGGCATGTGTGCTCAGTGCAAGGTCCTGAGATGAGGCACAAGGTGCTGTTGACACTGCACTATTGTAGTTCTTTCTTTACTTGTTACAGGTTGAAGAGAACACAAGGATGTTAATGATGATGTCATAGCTGGAGAGGATATGTGCGAAGGCTCAGGAAAAGTGGCACATTTTGTGACAGTGCACAGTAAGCTGTTCAAATCTCAACACACACACCACAAAATGTAAGCCATCTTGTTTGTTCTGTCCTTTCACATTCAGTTACTTACACTTGCTATACAATAGTATTGCTTTGCCATTGTGTTACTTCTGTAACACTGTACATTTTACATACATCGACATGAACGTCATGTGACACATATCTGGGCATTAGACATATATTTATTAGAATTCCAACTAATTGCACTTTTTTGACTATAACTATAAAATAGTACAACATACATATTTTTGTCAAAAGTGCTTAGTTGGAATTATATATAAGAAATACACCCATACCAATTTCGAGCATGTAATTGAGATAAACAGTTGTAATTGTAATAAACAGTAGATGGGCATGTAGCGGTGTTTAAGAAATAAAATACATGACTGTGTGTGAGTAGAAGTAGTTTTCTTTTAGAAATGAAACTTCCTTTATCCCAAAACACGCTGTTTTGTATGGCACTGTACACATATCCTCCCCGGTGGTGACACATTCTTACCTTTTATTGTCCTTGTTGCAAAGGAAAATCAATTCTCGTTGTAGTCATTGCAGACTGACCTCACTAACAACACAGTTGAATAATCCTTATGTTGTACAACACATTGTAGACGGTTGGGTTAGAAACGCATTTCTTTTGAAGAGTCTAGTACGTTAATCAGTAGACAACCAGTGGCAACTGCTGTTGTAACTCTGTGTAGCTTCCCTTCTTCGTGCATTATAGGCAGTCGTATGGAGTTTGTGTCTGGGTGGCAGACGACCTGCTGCGTAGAATAGCGACTTTCTGTATCTGACTGGTCTTGTTTGCTTCCTTGTAATGATGTCTCCTTTATCACATTGTGTTCTGTGGTGCTGCCATATATGCTGTGACACTGAGATATATACACAGCGGACGACGGTGACAATAAGTCAAAGAAGACAGCTTAATAAAGTATGCTGTGATGGAGTACTGGTTGACATGAAGGGCGTCCATCTCTGTTTTATGTGGATGCCTCAAGCCAGACGGTCAGCTCTAAGTTCTTTGAAATGCACTTAGAAAGCAGTTACTGAATTCATTTCATTTGGGGCCCTCAGAACATTGAACAGGGAGGCTAACGATACTGCGTGACATTCTGTACGCTAAGGCTGTCTAGCAGTAGTACGGTAAAGCAAAGCTATCCCACAGGCATAGTGTTTTTTTTTCTAGTCTTTTTCACTAATATTATTTTTATTTTTCCCTTTGTATAACTTTTGGTCCGTGCACTCATTTTAGTTAAATTGGTGATTGGAACAATTTTGTAACTTTTTCCTTGTAAACTGTACATATTGTAAATTGTAATCATCAATAAATAATTAAAAAAAAAAAAGCAATACCATTTCAAGCCTGGACAGGCCCTTAGGGTTCCAGGAGGTTGAGGCTCCCACATTTATAGACAATCGGCACATGAAGGTGGTAAGGTTGTCAGCCCTACACACCGGCCGCCTCATTTCTGTTAGAAGCCAAGTCGACACCAGGGCCATAGTGCGGCTGAAATGATGTCAATGAAAAATTCTAATGACACCATCGGGAATCGAACCTGCGACCTTCCGCTTGTAAGCAGTAGTACAGACTCAATGAAATTCCGATCTTAGCCACTAAGATATGTCATGCACCAACCAAGCAACTAAAAATGACAACAGCACTACCCGTCACCAAATCACAAACATAAGCACTACATCACATCTCCTGTGTGCTCTACATGATAACAGCACTACCCGTCACCAAATCACCACCATAAGCACTACATCACATCTCTGTCTGCTCTACATGATAACAGCACTACCCGTCACCAAATCACAAACATAAGCACTACATCACATCTCTGTGTGCTCTACATGAAACAGCACTACCCGTCACCAAATCACCACCATAAGCACTACATCACATCTCCTGTGTGCTCTACATGACAACAGCACTACCCGTCACCAAATCACCACCATAAGCACTACATCACATCTGTGTGCTCTACATGACAACAGCACTACCCGTCACCAAATCACCACCATAAGCACTACATCACATCTCCTGTGTGCTCTACATGATAACAGCACTACCCGTCACCAAATCACCACCATAAGCACTACATCACATCTCCTGTGTGCTCTACATGACAACAGCACTACCCGTCACCAAATCACCACCATAAGCACTACATCACATCTGTGTGCTCTACATTACAACAGCACTACCCGTCACCAAATCACAACATAAGCACTACATCACATCTCCTGTGTGCTTACATTACACAGCACTACCGTCACCAAATCACACCATAAGCACTACATCACATCTCCTGTGTGCTCTACATGAAACAGCACTACCCGTCACCAAATCACCACCATAAGCACTACATCACATCTCCTGTGTGCTCTACATTACAACAGCACTACCCGTCACCAAATCACCACCATAAGCACTACATCACATCTGTGTGCTCTACATTACAACAGCACTACCGTCACCAAATCACAAACATAAGCACTACATCACATCTCCTGTGTGCTCTACATGATAACAGCACTACCCGTCACCAAATCACCACCATAAGCACTACATCACATCTCCTGTGTGCTCTACATGATAACAGCACTACCCATCACCAAATCACCACCATAAGCACTACATCACATCTCCTGTGTGCTCTACATTACAACAGCACTACCCGTCACCAAATCACAAACATAAGCACTACATCACATCTCCTGTGTGCTCTACATTACAACAGCACTACCGTCACCAAATCACCACCATAAGCACTACATCACATCTCCTGTGTGCTCTACATGACAACAGCACTACCCGTCACCAAATCACCACCATAAGCACTACATCACATCTGTGTGCTCTACATGACAACAGCACTACCGTCACCAAATCACCACCATAAGCACTACATCACATCTCCTGTGTGCTCTACATTACAACAGCACTACCCGTCACCAAATCACCACCATAAGCACTACATCACATCTGTGTGCTCTACTTTGATAACAGCACTACCCGTCACCAATCACCACCATAAGCACTACATCACATCTGTGTGCTCTACATGATAACAGCACTACCCATCACCAAATCACAAACATAAGCACTACATCACATCTGTGTGCTCTACATGACAACAGCACTACCCGTCACCAAATCACCACCATAAGCACTACATCACATCTGTGTGCTCTACATGATAACCACTACCCGTCACCAAATCACCACCATAAGCACTACATCACATCTGTGTGCTCTACATTACAACAGCACTACCCGTCACCAAATCACAAACATAAGCACTACATCACATCTGTATGCTCTACATGATAACAGCACTACCCGTCACCAAATCACCCCATAAGCACTACATCACATCTGTGTGCTCTACATTACAACAGCACTACCCGTCGCCAAATCACAAACATAAGCACTACATCACATCTGTGTGCTCTACATTACAACAGCACTACCCGTCACCAAATCACAAACATAAGCACTACATCACATCTGTGTGCTCTACATTACAACAGCACTACCATCACCAAATCACCACCATAAGCACTACATCACATCTGTATGCTCTACATGATAACAGCACTACCGTCACCAAATCACCACCATAAGCACTACATCACATCTGTATGCTCTACATGATAACAGCACTACCGTCACCAAATCACCACCATAAGCACTACATCACATCTGTGTGCTCTACATGATAACAGCACTACCGTCACCAAATCACCACCATAAGCACTACATCATCTGTGTGCTCTACATTACAACAGCACTACCCGTCACCAAATCACAAACATAACCACTACATCACATCTGTATGCTCTACATGATAACAGCACTACCCGTCACCAAATCACAAACATAAGCACTACATCACATCTGTATGCTCTACATGATAACAGCACTACCCGTCACCAAATCACCACCATAAGCACTACATCACATCTGTGTGCTCTACATGACAACAGCACTACCGTCACCAAATCACCACCATAAGCACTACGTCACATCTGTGTGCTCTACATGATAACAGTGTCCCTCTCTGCTTACACTTGTCAGACCAGAAACTTCATTCAGCATTTGACCACACAAGAAGAAGACTGCATTTATTCCTCGTAGCAGGGCAATAGCTAGCAACTGATGTGTTCAGGTTTTCATCTCATCCTTCAGTGCCTCCTAACGTGACACAGTGGGGAGGGGTCAATCCCGTACCTTGCCATTTACCCTGTCACAAACTCATTTGTCCAGGTATCTGATACCTCTTTAATTACATTCTAATTTTTATTCTATCAGCACTGAAGAACACAACAGTTAAACGAAACTGTGGTGTAAGAAGGCAATAATCATGATACTTGTGTTAGAACCTGGGTAGAGAAAACCGTAACTACCGAAGCATCTCATTCACACAAAAACACCACAGCAGACGCTCAATATGTTGGGAAACATAATGGTCTAGTGAAGACCTGGACATATGAGATGCCTTAGCAATGGAGGAATGGAGAAAAGAAATTCCATGATGAAATTTTTCAGTTGCAGCACTGAACTAGTACTGTTTTGTGTGATTAGATTTTGAAGGTACTGATGTACAGTCAATATTTGTGCACTGACTATAAACACACACCTGAAGGAAAACAAAGCATGCACACTGAACACTAGAGGTTGGTAATGTGGTATATCAGCCTTTGTTTTACCACCCCTTCCTTTTCCTTTACATAATGACACAAATGCCATCTTGGTTCTTCTAATCTTGCATGCACTACTTCATAACACTATTCATGTGGATGGATTCAAAAGTTCTGGATCCTGAAGCCCTCATTTGGAAGAATTCTGGCACACACAGTAGCACTTTACTGTCTGTTTTGAGTACAGTCACTTCACTTCTAACAGTTGCTGTCAGACTTAGTTGAATGTAAAGTCACTAACACTTCGTTTGTGTTTGCAGGAGGCAGGCAGTCCCTTACTTTGCATTGTCTGCCTCCCATGATGAATGATGTACTAGAATGGCTCTTTGTAGAAGGACAACAAACGGTGCCTTTCAATTAATCTGATACATATGGCTCTTATTATGAAGAGGTATTCTGGTAACATCGGCCAATTAGAATCCCAACTTCGTCTAATTCCAATTAGCTTTTAGCTTTTATATAATATGTACTAAAGTAATTTTATGTCCATGATTGCCCGTGTAAAACGCATTATCTTGATTTTCTTCGTAATGAATTTTTATTTCAAATTTTGATGTTGTTAAAATGGCACCCATTGTCTTCACTGTACAAACAATCCCCAAATGCATCATAACATGGGAGAGGTGCTGATGTGCACGAAAATTATTTACGCAATTTATTGCATATTTTATTAACTTACCTTTAACGTTTCCATTACAGTAAAGACTAGAAGGAAGGAACACACGTCTTAGCATTAAGTAATGTTAATGAGTAAATATCTTAACGAAAAATAGTGTAAATTGAAGAGGGCGCCAAAAAATGCAACAGGACTGGTTACTGCAGTTGTGGTGTATATCAGCAGCAAGAAAACGAATATCACTCAATTTAACACGTACGTTAATTTACAAAATATGGTACGTTGTTTAGTCCAGCTCTGATTGCCAAACAAACATTCTAAAACACATTAAAAACGCAAGCCGCAGACAGCGCCATCAACATGTACAACCTGCACATTCGCGATGCATCATGGTTGCACACGTCACCGGTGCGTGGTGGGAGGAACGGAGACGATATTGATTTTCTATCAGGGCAGGGACTGAGAAAAATCATGAAACCTGTCCTCTGTGCAAGCATATGATGTTGATCATGAGGTATATAACGACGTTGTGACAGCTGTATTGGTTATACAGAGTCGAATTAAATGGAGAATATTTCAGGAATTTTATGTGATATTTGGAAAGAGGCGTGAGCCGCGATAGCTCAGTCGGTATAGCGACTCGCTACGAGCTGGACGGTCCAGGGATCTAATCCCGGTGGGGAGAGATTTTCCGCACCCGTCCAGACCGGCCCTGGGGCCCACCCAGCTCCTATACAATGGGTACCGGGTCATTCCCGGGGGTTTGCGGTCGGGGTGTGGAGTTGACCACCCACCGTCATCTAGTGCCAGGTTAAAGAAAGAGTAGAGCTATACCTCTACTCCCCTCTGGGCTGTCATGGCCTGTTCTAGGGATAATTTACCATTACCTATTTGGAAAGAGGCGGTCGCAGCCTATCTCTGTCGGTATTTTACTATAAAGCCCGAATAAAACCACGAACATCCTCTGAACAGCCGTTAATTTCACCGAGATATGAATTGAGTAGGTCTACTTCCCCAATAAACTACAAGCCTATATACGGCGTTACCGCAACACTAACCTGCTGGGTGTGAGGCTACAGAAATACGTACATGGGAAAGGGGGCTATGTAGGTCAAGTGACGTCAGATTTGTAGTCTGCTGTTAGGAAGTGTAGTTTGGTTCACGTTAGAATAAACTAGCATTGTCAGTAAAGACTGCAATTTCAGCTAAAGCGCGAAACATGGACGTCCTGGCCTAATTGAATATGATACACTAGTCTCGAAGTTCGCGAACCTCGATGTTCGGGATTTCGACCTTTCGTGATCATTTATTTTAAGGTTTTCTATCTTTTGTATCTTTCGTGACTTTTTCCGACGAATAATCCCGTCCATGCCCTACCATTTACGCCTAGGTCTTCCAAATTGCTCCTTTCCTTCGGGTTTCCCCTCCTACCACACATCACATGCCCTGCCCTGCCCTTGATTTCACCGTCGTGAAAACCTCTGATCGTCTGAACGAAACATGTATGACATGACATAAGTACGTCACTAGCAACAGTTACATTTCACTCGCACTCACAAACCTCTGTCCTTTTTTACAACCGCTTCATAAACTGCTGTCTGTTGAGACAGAGCGAGGAAAGGAACTGCCAATAGGAGGACAGGCAGCAACAAAGTGTCGCAGTTCACAGACACGTGTGAGACGGACTGGTCGCTGGGTTCCAGGCTTCTCCATTCGTCGCAGGCTACTAGCTGTGTGTGCAGGTGTTCGTACAGCGTGGAAGTGTCAAAGGGAATATAACGGATATGAAGAATAAACTATATTAAATTAAGTTATAAACCAACCGATGCACAATACACTATATGGACACTGCTGAAAGGTACAGTACTAACGTACATTAAATACGCAATTGTGGACAGTGCAGTGAAGGGGCACAGATCGGCTGCCACACGACTTCTAAAAAGTTTAGTTTAAGTCAGTCTGTCCTTAGGCACGTTTGTACCTGCAGTTTCACTTCTCCACTGTTGTCCGTCCGCACACAACAGCAATATATAAACCAATTATTATGTAAACAGAAAGACACTGGTACTTGCTAGGAGCCAACTATCCTCCACTAGTTAACTGAGCTACAACGGGACTCCGGTTTCACGGATCACTTATTGTTAAGCCAACAGTCGCCCAGCTAACGTAATCCCCCGCCTCCTATGGAAACCGAAGGTTCATTACCGTGTTCACAAAAGCCCACGTCAGCCAGATGAATCATCCATATCCTCACGTCCTCTCTCTTTAAGATCCGTTTTAATATTGTCCTCCTGTCTACACCGAGCTCATCCTAGTGTTCTGTTCCTATCAGACTTTCCAACAACACTGTCACAGACCCATTCAGTTCTCATCACTCCCATTCGTGCTACATGCCTCCTCAGCACGACGTGTAAAGATCACTCTCCCGTCACTTTGTCTCTCCACAGTTCTAACATTATCCTCCACTGCCTGTTCTTACATTCCCAGTGCAGACGCAGTCCTGTATCATTCGTACGAGACAAAGTTTTACACCCATACAAAGAGACCATGACCCATCTACTGCGGTGACGAAACGTCGGTACACATCTACCAGACGATACGGCGTCACGTCCCAGAAGACTAATATTCATGGTTTTAGTGTGCCTTATATTTAAAATCTGATGATGTTATTGGCCCTTTCTAATGGTACTCTAAAGCAAAGGTACAAAGCACAGGCAGTACGGCATTATTACGGTGCACAACGGTCACTTACCTTCGTGTAAATTCTGCTTCCTTACAACAAAATTAAACAAAAATTCAGCATGAGTGGTAAGTTTATCAAAGAACGGGTACATGGCTACAGTGATATGCAAAGATTATCGTAATATGACAATTTTAAATTTACTAAACAGTAAATTTGGTTATTCAGTAAATAATTTAGATGTTTCAAAGACCCTCAACAGGAGGCCTGTTATGGTGGTTAAGTGTGAAGGAATGATCGTAAAAAATTACCGGTGTAACGAAACGTTACTACGGCAATATCTGAAAATTAAGTAAAGAAGAGAATTTATTGTAAAGCTATGCTTTATCGTTTTATGCATTTTCCAAACGGAAATATCGTCTGCAGCATTTAGAAGACATGGCGTACTGTGAATACCTACTGGGGATATGGTCAGCACAAGCACACTTAAATGCTTTTAAACGATTAGGCTGTAATTATTAAATATTTTAAAACTGTAACTGTTACATTATCAATAAATTTTTCGTTTTCACTTCCATACTACGTAGGGTCTACGGGACAGAAATGTAGACTAATGAAAAACTGTAAGGTATCGTAGGTTAAGCAAAGTCAAAATGGCGACAGGAACAGGATTGGACAGCTACAAAGAAACGAGTAGGGCCACTAAAAAATACAGTAATATCAAGGGCACCTTTTGCAACAATATGAGCACAATACATTACGCGCAAAATTATGGAATTAATTCTGCAGCGCAGAAACAGTAAGAATATGTGCAGTAAATTACATTTCGTATTAATATAAAGGAACAAGCACCTACGTACCTTGTGCATCGCCATGTTAGACGAGTTGCATGGCTAAAAACTTACATTTTCTTACAGGCAATTGATTTTTTCCACTTGTAATGAAACCCACATTCACAGTAACTATGCACATTTTGGTAATTAATCGGGCTATAGTTACGATAGGAAAAGAACTACGTTATTCACTATATTTTCAAAAATGTTAACACCGCATTCACGAACCTGTTAGATGAAGCCGCTGCAAACTGGAAGCGAATCAAACTATCGAAAGTTATGTATCGATTCGGATTTGGTCTTAAGCCGCGTTCACTTTAATAAATATTCTTGTTGTGTGTTGTATTTGACACAAATTTGTGCGTGCGTTAACAAATTTATCTCAGTGTGGACGTGCGTGCCGCATATGAACGCACACAAAATGTTTGTGACATTCAACGCACACGATCATTCGTTATCGGTTTTTTTTTAAACATCAAAGAGATTTTCGCCGAAATATAGTAATAGTTTGGACGTATCTGTGAATGCGCAGTGCTTCTTTTTTTTAGAAAAAACGCACGTGTTGATCACAGACGCATAGCGCACAACATAAATTTTTATGTAGCAAGAACATTTACCTTGCGGCGAAAATTTGTGCGTTGAATTTTCACATTCAACACACAACGAAAATATTTGCTAATGTGGACGCGGCTTTACACTTAATTACTAGTTTCATGTCTGTGGCTATTTAGTTTTTGTATGGTAACTATCCAGCCCAAAACATTCAAAGAACGTCATAAAAATAAAAATATTAACACACAAAATTCGTCTAAAGAAACAAACAGAAATTTAGAGCCCATATGGGCACGTATAAGAGGGACGCTTTCACAGTCTCCCTGTACAGACGGACCCCTTGAAAGTATAACTGGTTTAATTTCACCATTTCGTAACGAATATTCTGCCGACGAGGGGCATGCCTTTTTGTATACGTTAGCATATATTGGATCGGCGTCGTTCAACAACATTCTCGTTCTATAGTTTCATGAACCTACCCCTGTCATGACGTCAGGATAGCAGTGCAGTATAAATTACCGAGAAAGGTAAATGTATCGTTCGTTGTGGGTCGAGTGTCGCGCAGGAAGTTTGGCATTGAAGGGCGGAAGGAATACGAAGGTAATATTTGTGATGTTTTTTGGGAACTATGTCCATGTCTTGAAATTGTGTGAGTAATTATAACGGTGTAAACCCACCAAACAGTATTTGTCCGTTTCGAAGTACTGTAATAGCGACGGACTAGTAGTGCCAATGTCACTGCTGAAATTACCGCTACAGAAAGACGAGGCCATGCATTTTCTTTGTAGTTGAAATGTTTTCCAAGTGTATGTCTGTGTGGTACGGATTGCTGCAGGACATACAACTGTTCCACTGTTTTTGTATTTATCCTTTTCCCGAGAACAAATGTGAACGAACTATGGTGAACCGGAATTACGAAATGGGCCACACCCATATTACAGTAGTTACTGCACATTTCTTATGTATTTCAGGGCAGAAAGCCAAGATGTAGAACATTTCTGACCTAATAGAACACTTGTTTCTAATACAAGTATAAATACATAGTAACATCTATGTACAGTGTTTGAGAGAACTATAATTGGATCATGCACCCAACACAATTAATACGTGGTTTTATATAATTTATAATGCAGTATAGGCACATTTTTTGCACAGAGTAGGAACTGATATAGTTCCCAGGCACCACTGGCTTAAATAGTTTTATATCACGATATAAACCTTTTATGTTAATATTAATTGCCATGCCTAACCCTTTCACGCACTTGATATAATAGTGTGAAAATATCTATAAAATTTAAATGCCTGCAAAAACTGTGATAGGCATTTATCCATTTAAAGCAGTGGTCACTATAGGTACCACATGCTATATCATTCTGGACTCAGTGTATTGTCCACACACAGGCTTTGTAATCGGAACATAGTGCTTTCTAGGAGGTAGGATCTGCATTTTAAAACAATATTTGGATGAACATCATGTTTCATGTGGCATTTAAGTAAACTGGCCAAATTATGTGAGAACACTGTGAATTTAAATGGTGTGACATAAGGTTAACTAAACACAAGACATGTTCCTAAAATCTGAAGTTTAAGAAGTATTATGTGTGTGCTGTAATTTGCGAAAGAACTGTGACTCGGTACATTTGCCACTGTTACGCATTTTAATGGTTTGTTAGGTGACATGAAATCAAACCTTTCTTTTCTTCTTGACCCTTGAAGATAGGTCCGATACGTTGTCCCGAAACGTCAGTAAGGGATTACCACTCGACACTGCGTAATATCCCAGAAGAGCACAGATCTCAACATCGCGGTGGAAGTCTGAAATCACAAACATGTAGTTCATTTGAAGGTGTGAAAGAGCACATCATGAGCTTGTGAATGATACATATAAGAAGTCTTGCAGCTTGCACAGAAAATGTATGGCAGTTTTTAAATAAGCTGTTTAGTAGAAGTAATGCTGTAAAGTAGAGTTTATGAACATTTTTCAGTTGAAATATTGCATGTTCTGAAAGTGAAACTTCCCACACCTGTTGTCAACAGTAAATTTTCATCTCAAAATTGCATGTTACTCTGCATTACAAATGCAACAAGATACAGGCTCTCATATAACAAAATTAGTTTCATACATAGACGTGTTTGTACAAATGGAAGTTGTCAAGATGATTTAGATCATTCTTGCTGATATTTAACAGTTTATGGAATATATACAAATATTGTGTATACATTTGTGTGGTCCATGTATCCCCAGTTCAGGACCATTGCTATAGGACCAAGGAAAGTAAAATTCTGCTGCACTGTTTGACATGGCACAGTAATCATTATTTTTACAAGAGACAGTCATAAATGTGGAACTGCAGTAACTATAGCTGTATATGTGTGTTTGTGTGTTTGCAGACTGTGATGGCCAGTCCATTGAGCAGCAGTTGAGGTGTTATTGACGCTGAGTGACATCACGGTGCAAGAACTGTGTCAGTGCCGCTGCGAACATGGGGGGATTGTGAAAGAGTGCCAGTAGGGAGTGAGCTAATGAGAGACTTAACAAGGTAACAAGACGAGTGTTAACCTGCCAGATCATAGGTGGAGAATGTGTGTGTCATTTGTGTAGTCCATCAGTAACAAAGTGGGTGATTGGTATCAAACACAGGAAGCTGTGGTTTTTGTTTCGTAACCTGAGAGTATTTTATTGATCGTACAGCCCATCTGAACATGATGTTACACATGTAATCAGTGAACTGCACAATATTCGCAAATAAATAAAGTATGTAATGTGTCATTGGTATGGGCCGTTTATTTATTCATTTAAAGCTGCCTCATTAGGGTCCTAAAGAACTGCAGCATGCAGGTGTTAATGTGTTTGTGTCGTAAGTCGCTGTGCAGATCTCACAGTCCTTTGTTGCACAGGCTAATGAATCAACACAAATTAACCATTTTTGGTTTGCAGTGAAATATGCTGTGGAAGGAACTGAAAATGCCAGATAGCCCTCTGCCTGTTGCAGATGTTTTATATTAAAAAACTCTAAATAAAGTGCTCCCTTTTTGGGAGACAGGGGAGGGGGTCATGACAGCCTGCAAGAATAGCTACAGTAAAATGTCAGTACAATGAACTTCCGTGAACTGGAAAATTATATTCATTAAGTGAAATTTCATTTCAGTGAAAAGCAATAAAGCAGATTACAAATTAAGAATTAATAAGTCAACGTACTTGTGTCAAATACGTGACACACAGCATGTTCATTGTTATGTTAATGAGCACAAAAGCAATGTTTCATATCCTGCTGTTACAACACAAACTACAACCACAACAAATAAAAAACAAATGATCATCCTTGTAGTTCAGTTTGGCCCACATAACAGGCATTTCAGTTGTGATGCAACTCAAGACTGTGTGCGCTACAAGCCGGGATTGTGCTTTTGAATTTAAAAACACGTTGGCTGTATGAACGTACAGTAGGACAGATGAACACAGAGCAGGGCTGTATGAACGTGCAGTATTACAGTAGGACAGATGAACACAGAGCAGGGCTGTATCAACATGCAGTATTACAGTAGGACAGATGAACACAGAGCAGGGCTGTATGAACGTGCAGTATTACAGTAGGACAGATGAACACAGAGCAGGGCTGTATCAACATGCAGTATTACAGTAGGACAGATGAACACAGAGCAGGGCTGTATGAACGTGCAGTATTACAGTAGGACAGATGAACACAGAGCAGGGCTGTATCAACATGCAGTATTACAGTAGGACAGATGAACACAGAGCAGGGCTGTATGAACGTGCAGTATTACAGTAGGACAGATGAACACAGAGCAGGGCTGTATCAACATGCAGTATTACAGTAGGACAGATGAACACAGAGCAGGGCTGTATGAACGTGCAGTATTACAGTAGGACAGATGAACACAGAGCAGGGCTGTATCAACATGCAGTATTACAGTAGGACAGATGAACACAGAGCAGGCTGTATGAACGTGCAGTATTACAGTAGGACAGATGAACACAGAGCAGGGCTGTATCAACATGCAGTATTACAGTAGGACAGATGAACACAGAGCAGGGCTGTATGAACGTGCAGTATTACAGTAGGACAGATGAACACAGAGCAGGGCTGTATCAACATGCAGTATTACAGTAGGACAGATGAACACAGAGCAGGGCTGTATGAACGTGCAGTATTACAGTAGGACAGATGAACACAGAGCAGGGCTGTATCAACATGCAGTATTACAGTAGGACAGATGAACACAGAGCAGGGCTGTATGAACGTGCAGTATACAGTAGGACAGATTGAACACAGAGCAGGGCTGTATGAACGTGCAGTATTACAGTAGGACAGTGAACACAGAGCAGGGCTGTATGAACGTGCAGTATTACAGTAGGACAGATGAACACAGAGCAGGGCTGTATAACGTGCAGTATTACAGTAGGACAGATGAACACAGAGCAGGGCTGTATGAACGTGCAGTATTACAGTAGGACAGATGAACACAGAGCAGGCTGTATGAACGTGCAGTATTACAGTAGGACGATGAACACAGAGCAGGGCTGTATGAACGTGCAGTATTACAGTAGGACAGATGAACACAGAGCAGGGCTGTATGAACGTGCAGTATTACAGTAGGACAGATGAACACAGAGCAGGGCTGTATGAACGTGCAGTATTACAGTAGGACAGATGAACACAGAGCAGGGCTGTATCAACGTGCAGTATTACAGTAGGACAGATGAACACAGAGCAGGGCTGTATGAACGTGCAGTATTACAGTAGGACAGATGAACACAGAGCAGGGCTGTATAACGTGCAGTATTACAGTAGGACAGATGAACACAGAGCAGGGCTGTATAACGTGCAGTATTACAGTAGGACAGATGAACACAGAGCAGGGCTGTATGAACGTGCAGTATTACAGTAGGACAGATGAACACAGAGCAGGGCTGTATAACGTGCAGTATTACAGTAGGACAGATGAACACAGAGCAGCAACCGCAAACGAACCTGCTCCAGCTGTTCTTATGGACAGCAGCTACATTGTGTGCCTAAGCCAGTCACCAGCAGCACACCTAACAAATGGCACAGTAATTCAGTTTTTTACCAACAAATGCACACACAAAAAACCACTATTTTATACTTTTATTAGTATAGATTTATACCTCTACACGTGATTCACTCCTTGGACCATCTTCAGGGGGTTAATAAGCTACTACACTTCAACTTGCATGCTAGAAGGGCCCAATGGGCACACTTATCTCAATAATAAGTTTTAAAAACATCTGAGTTTGTAAACTTTATAAAACTGTAAAACTTATAATTTTCTATAAGTTAAAGTCACGATTTAAGATGTTTAAAATATTTAACACTGAAACGTGTGTAGGGGTGTAAATCTTTACTAATAAAACTATAAAGGAGTGGTCTTTTTGTGTGTGCATTGGTTGGTAAAAAAAACTGAATTAGTGAGATAAATGCACGGTGAAAGCAATATAAAATGGCACAGTATTAGATGCATTCCTCATTGGTATTTTCCTTGTTGCAGAAAATAATAACAAATAAAACTTTGTACGTTATGTCACTGTCCAGCTTAATCGGTGAGTGTGAGGTCCACTCGAGGAATATCGCAAAGTGGTCTAGTTCCTCAATAGCACTGCATTACTATTCAGATACACACAATAACTGATTATTTTGGAATATTTATTTAACTGTTGTCACTATATACAAGCAGTTATCATATTTGCTTGGGTTGTTATTTTGTTTAGCTGAAATTGTTAAAAAGATGTCACTGACTACCCTTTTTTGTACTTTGTAGGATTTTTATTTCGCTGTGTTGCACATGAAAATATGTCATTACTTAATATTATTGTCACCGTGCATGTTTATTAACACAGTAAACACTATACCAACACATGCACTTACTATTAAAACATTAATAGTTTTAAAAAACCAAGCCCTACATATGTTTCGGCCAGCTAACTGGCCATCTTCAGGGGCAACTAGCGTTCCACAGTATAATCACGTTCAATAAGTTAATCATAAGACATCTTATGATTAACCTATTGAACGTGTTTATGCTGTTATGTTGGTATAGTGTTTACTAATGTCATTACTGTTCAGAAGCAAGACTAGGAGAGAGTCTTTCTGCATTTCTATAGCTTCCAGAATCTTCTTCTACCTGGACAAATTGAAAACTAAAATGTCTGGAGCCTGATTGGTTTGACAGTCTTTTTGTTGCTGATGTTCCTATCCGTCTTAAACCAGATGCTAACCTTTGATTGGCAGTGTCAAACAGTGGATGTAAGGTGGAACCTGTCACTGCAAGCGGCTTACGTCACTGTCATACCGCGACATAACGGCTACTGTTAGTCTCCCCCAGGCCAGTCAGTTTTCATATTACAGACTGGCCCCTATCTCCTGAAACATAGAGTAGGCCTGACAGTGACAAATTGTGAACATTTTACTTTGTGTGTTGGTTCACATGCTGTTAAGCCAAGATAGAGCCAAAGTCTTTCCTTTCTTGTACAAATGTGGGTCACTAAACAGAATGCATTAGAAACTGTCGCTATTAATTTGATATAGAATATCAGTGAAACAGTCTGTTGGCACATCTGCAATTTGAACTCTATAGACTGCTGGCTACAGCTACTTTTTTGCACAAACTGTACTACTTATTTTATGTGTTCAAACAGTGGGATGCCCAAACGAACCGTTGGAAGTCCAAAGAACAGATGTTGTGATCTTCATTGAAAGCTGCATTTTAGAGGCAGGTTTTTTTGCTGTTTGCTTTGAGCATTTGGGCTTGGTGCACCATTCATAGTAGCTTTCTGTTTCTTTGCCATTTCTAATGGATGAATGCTGCCTGTTATGGGGAGGAGGTGATAATAAGAGCTGTTTTATTCAGCTTGGACCTTCACCCTGGAGGAGATGGAACAGGACAAATGTGAAAAGGATTGATAATGTAACTTTTCTTTTTTGTCTCAGCAAATTCTTGGTGATCTTGGGTTCTTCTTCATTTTTGTTGACAGCATTGTGTTTCTCATCATGTGTGAAAAAAATGAAGTTCTTTGGATACTGCAGATTTTCGAATGAAGTGCAACAATTTTGAACCCGTTGGTCAACCCCCTAGTTACTACTGTAAGATATGATTGATCCATTATCCGTCCAACCTGGTACATGGCGACATCAGTGGAGGGATACAGGCATTCAACCATTCTTAAATCTTTAATATGGGAGGAAATGATTAATTTTCACTCTGTGCTGCCCAAAAACAAACTGGGTCATCAACTGTGGGCTTAAACAGTTTTGAGGAAATGCTGCATGCAGTCAGTGCATGTGGCTACTGCAGTGCCGGTGGTGTACCGTCAGATTACTGTGTTCATGTTTGTTGTCAGGGGAGCAGTCAGGTATGTGGCTACTGCAGTGCCAGGTGGTGGTACCATCAGATTACTGTGTTCATGTTTGTTGTCAGGGGAACAGTCAGTTATGTGGCTACTGCAGTGCCGGTGGTGTACCGTCAGATTACTGTGTTCATGTTTGTTGTCAGGGGAGCAGTCAGGTATGTGACTACTGCAGTGCCGGTGGTGTACCGTCAGATTACTGTGTTCATGTTTGTTGTCAGGGCAACAGTCAGGTATGTCACTGTGCTTATAACTGTCTGCTGGAGATGTCGTCAAAGAAAGCTCTTTACACGTTTATATGACCAACTATTCCTTTGTCAGGTGTGAATGGATTATTGATGTTAGAACATTGATCTACATTTTTGATATCTGATTTTGCTTCTGGCAGAGTGCAGTACCTCAGATGTGAGAAAGTTTGGTATCCAATGTCAGAAATGTATTCCATACTCATTCAGTTTACTGTGGCCTAATATCATTAGCTGTATTTTGGGGCTCACCCACTTCATTCCTTTGCTGAGGCTGTATACAGCTTGCACAGAAATGTTCATGAAAGCACAGTAATATAGAACTTTATATTATATATATCGTGCATTGTGATAATTAATTAATTTTATTTCAATCCAACAAATGCACAACAACAATGTAGTGCATTTGTTGGATTGAAATAAAATTAACAGTAATATAGGTTATACATTTCAGTGTAAGTAGGCCTAACAATGTCTTGCCACAATGTTAACTCTAGAATTCCCAACAATAAAAAGTGAAATGAAAAACTACAAACACGTAATCTTTGGCCAATAGCAAAAACCATATTGGACCAAGGGGCCAAATTTTGACAGTGAAGTGGTTATCTCTGCTCAGGATGTCTTAAAACCACTGGCCAGAAAGGCTGTGGATCCAGAAACTGCCAAAAGCTCAATACATAAATCTGAGTAAAAACAGCATAATCATAGATCTCCGGATCTGTTTGAAGACTACTGCAAAGTCCTGCGTTTCATCAGAGAACTGAACTGCTTTCTCCGACAGTGACCACATTCAAAGTGACAAGTTCTTTGGAACAATAGTTACCTTGCTACAAAGCAGTCCGTGTGTTTCCATAGCTTCTTAAAGTTCCCAGTATCATGAGGTTTCTTTAGGGTCGTGACTCACAACTAGAGTGGAAAATAAATTGTTGAAATGCATGTATTTTGTCCTATGTAAGTGTACTGTAATGAGTTGCAGACGTAAAGTTCATTTGTTAATAATAAATACAAATATCTCAATACTGTATGCAGAAAGAAGACAAATAGTGTGATTGTGTTATACTGCGCAGGCAGACATTAAAGGCACTATACTAAGAATAAAGCAAGCCACAAATAATTTGGGTGTGTAGTCAGGGTCAGTTGTGAAGCTGGCAGTGATTTCTTCCTCTCAGACTTGTGGTGCTTGGGAAACTACATGGTGTCACATCCTAGAAGACCTAATGTTAATATTCTGATGTAGCGTAGTTACTGTTTTGTATTGCTATAATTCTGGGGGAGGGGGATCAGACTGTAAGTACCTTCACAAACAGATCAGACTGTAAGTACCCTCACAAACACTCCTCCAATTGTTCACACACTAACATTCTGTGTGAGAGCATAAATGTCAAAATTGTCGCTGCATTTTGAACTGAAGAAAACCATGTTCTGGGTTGTGTCTCCCTGTAGTGTGTAGGTATGTACCAACATTTCAGAGGAACCATCATCAGGGTGATGGAGACAGCAGGTTTCTCTGAGACATGTGAACATATCTGCCATGTTACAGCAGGGCATGTCCCAGAAGATGGTTTTCCTCAGTCACCACTCTGAGAACCTCAACTCTCACTTGATAATTGCACTTAATGCAAGTCCCTGAAATCTTGGCGAATTGTAATACCTTAATTTACCAAACCCAAAAATGTCTGAGAAGACTCAGTAGGATAGAGCATTTAATATCCTCCACATTGGTCTTCTAGGAACAGCCATTTCTGAGAATGACTTTGCTGTTCATTTATTGCACAAATACATTTGTTAAAATATTTACCATATTAATGAGTGATTTAAATAAAGCTGTGGTACTAAGATCTCCATTGTATGTTATGCACCTATTTCTCAAAGTACTTCATGTTTCATTCCCATTGAATGTCTATGAACACCACCAGAACCAAATTATAGTACAAGCAACCTGCGCACCGTCTCACTTCATTGGTTCCTCCTCCTGTATATTGGTTGTTAACAAACTGTCATAAGTTGTACCCCAATTTTGCAACACGTGCAATGTTATAGACTACACTTAAATTCCTGGAAACCCATTTCGTGCCTTACACATACCAACTGATCACGAATACTAGTATAAAACAAAACAAAACAAACAGATAGTGTATATGCTTTCAGAACTATTGTTAAAGACAAACACTTAATGCAGAAGCAAAGTATATGCAGTACACTTGGAAATCCTTAAACACATATACAGAAAATTCATTGCAATTCTGATGGGAGGCCACTGGGTCATCTGAAGCATCGTAATTTAATGTTATTGCAAGAGTAGTGGAGGACTAGCCTGGGAGGGGGGGGGGGGGGCTTGTTTGCGCGTAGTTCGTATAGATACGACTTTTAGTGATTGCTGTGGGTTCCTTTTTAAATTCAGATACGATCAGTTGCTGTTCAATTTCATTTAATTATCAGATCTCGCATTGACAATTTCAACTAAGCAGCTTTTACGCTTTCTATACGACAATTCCCATCTTCTTTCCGATGGGGGTTCGTGAGAGAGGTATGTCACACGTTTTGTAAATGTGCCACGCTGCAAACGTGGTATAATATATATATATATTTTAATTTACAAAAAAAGTTAACTGCTTTAACCGTAGACTTCGCAAGAACTCCAGAAGAAAATACTAAGTTTTGGTTTCCACAAGGAACACAAATGTTCACGTAAAATATGTCTAAGTACATGACGTTGTCAGCTGACGTCCTATTTTAGTACATGACGTCGTCAACCTGCCGTCCCCTATTTCCCAGGGCTGACCCTGACCATCGTGGCACAATAAACAGTAGCGGGGCGGGGTTCAGCCGCACGCGCTCAACCCATTGCACGCCGGCCTGCCTTTTTACTATTATAACGGTCACAAAAGTGGAAGAGTGTAAGGCAGGCCATCGTAAATTGCGGGGCTAGTAATTAGAAATACATGCAAGATAAAGCCACACCCCTTTCATATGTATTACTGAGGAGGAGGGCGCTGCACAGAGGGAAATAGTAGAAAAAGTAGAACTTAAAATAAATGGGATGTATCGGGTGCGGGGCAGTCTGCACAACTGCAAGATCTGGCGCATCAAGAAGAGCGAGCAGCCGACCGTCAGAACAACAACACGTCTGTTCCTGGTGACATTGCGGAGTGCTGTTCTGCGAGTGACATCACAACTTTGTTACCTTACACCACTAGCACCTGCGGCTCTAACAAAAAAACCGTGCGCCGTTCTCTGCTGTCTGAGCTGCGGTCCACACCCACAGTAACAAGCTGCACCAACTCTTGCTGTAGAACCTGACTGTGGATGCGGTTTTCAGGCTGTCAGTACAGGTGCGGTATGTAACTGCCTAATCACACAGTAGCAATCCTGTCACGTTTTACACCCACAGTAGTGACTAACACCTGCACTGATGAGAGCCGTGTAGCTCGTCAGAAGTACCAGTGTAATGGTAGTGTTAAATTGAGTAAACAGCAGTACTGTAGGCAATTTCACGTTGTACTGTATGTTTGTCTAATGGCTTGTTCCAATGCACTTTGTTGTAGCACTGTCTTCACATGCTGACGTCACACCACTTCTGTATGTCTTGTAACATTGCAGGCTTTTGTGAGATTTGTGGTTCTCACAGCGGTGTTTCCGAGTATTCAGGTCTTCTTGGTATGCACCGTGTCGTTCGGTCAGTGATTCCCGACGTACCTTCGAAACGTCGGAAACACCCGCCCAAAGATACGGTGTCATATCCCTTAAGACCTGAATCTTTCGAAACATATGTCCGTTTTGCCCGCAATGCTGTGAGGCTTGCAGAGACGAGAGTTGTGACGTCATGTTTGTACGTACAGTGATACAGCAAAATGCACTGGTACAGTTACGAGACTAAACATACATGTGAATTGACTGCAGTACTACTGTTCAATTTAATGCTGTCATTGCCTGGTACTTCTGAAGGCGCGCTGTGATTTCATCAGTGCTGGTGCTGCTGTAGTGAGTGGGTGGGAGAAGTCAGGCGAGTCCGTAGAAGGAATGGGGACATTCAGTAATGGGGAATTTATCAGGCAGTTCCGTAACCTTTACTAACGAGCAAGTCTCGTGGTCTAGTGGATAAGACACTAGAGAGCTAACCTTATGATCACAAGTTCGAAACCAAAGACTTCCGAAGCACAGGACACGAAGTTACAAAAAATTTTTGCCCAAGTTCCTTGGCCTCACAATTCATCAGGAAGTTCCGAAATTATTATCTTAACAAGAACTCCGTGGTCTAGTGGCTAAGGCACTAGACTACCAAGCTTTATGATTTATGAACAGCAGCAGTTCGAGACCGGCCGCCGGCAAGGACTTGGACTTATAAAATTTATTGTCAAGATTCCTCGACCTCACAATTCATCAGGAAGTTCCAAAATTATTATTTAACAAGAACTCCGTGGTGTAGTGGCTAAGGTACTAGACTACCAAGCTTTATGACTTTATGAACAGCAGCAGTTCGAGACCGGCCGCCGGCAAGACTTGGACTTATAAATTTATTGTCAAGATTCCTCGACCTCACAATTCATCAGGAAGTTCCAAAATTATTCTCTCAACAAGAACTTCGTGGTCGAGTGGATAAGACACCAGCCCAGCAGTCACAGGGTCGCCAGTTCGAGTACAGCAGGTTCCAAGATCGTCGGAGCAACCATCACGAGAGACATCTGGTAGCCACCTGAAGACGACGATTAAACAACAAACCGGTTCGGGGGGGAAAAAAAATGGATTTTGAAAATTTGAAGATGACAAAACTAAATATTTTTACTACGCCCGTCGTGTCGGTACCCAGAATTTTCCCTGGCGCCACTCTCTCGGCCAGAAATTTTTACTAGCGTGGCATGAATTTCTGGCATGGCGAATTTTTTTT
>JAJKFL010000057.1:5000-19901 GCA_021186555.1 Reticulitermes speratus | reverse complement strand
GAAAACTAAATCTTAAACGTTTTCATTTTTTCCTATTGTAAAGTACAAACCCCCCCATAGTTGTATTTCACTCTTTCAGTTTTCCTCAACTATGAGACAAATTTGTATCGAACGTCTTTAAAATTTGATGTGCTTCCATAAATTCTTTTTTATTCAATTAAAACCCAAAAAATGACGTCATTTTTAAACAAAATTTAGACGACTCGGGTTTTACTTTCCCTAAATTTATCCCAACAAAAAACTTTTTACGGTTAAAGTTAGAATTTTTAAAAACGTTTTGGAAGCTGAAAACGTTTAAAATTTCAAATTTTTTCTCGCAACGTCTATGTCTAAAATAAATTTAAAATACTCGTTCCATTTTTCCTTTGTAAAGATCAAAAAAAAACCCCATGTTGTATTTATTTTTTCAGATTCCTAAACAAGAGCAAAATTTGTACTCTTAACGTCGTAGAATTGATTGCGTTCATAATAAAGTTCGTTTTTTACTTAAACTTAACCAAAAAAATGACGTCAATGTATAAAAAAACTCTTAGACGACTCGGGTTTTACCTTTCCCTAATTTATAAAAAAATAATCTTTTTAGGGTTTAAAAGTTAGAATTTTTCATTAACGTTTTGGAAGTGAAACGTTAAAAATTTCAAATTGTTTTTTCTCGAAGTCAGTCAAAGAACTAAATTTTAATACCGTACCATTTTTCCATTGTCAGATACAAAAAACCCCCATTTTGTTTTTCACTTTTTCAGATTCCTCACTATGAGACAAAATTTGTACTCGTAAACGTCAGTAAAATTGATGTAGCGTTCATAAATAAAGTCGTTTTTACTTCAACTTAAACCAAAGAAATGACGTCATATGTATACAAAACTTTTAGACAGACTCGGGTTTTCCTTTCCCAAATTTATACAAACAATATTCTTGTTACGGTTAAAGTTAGAATTTTTCAATTCAACGTTTGGAAGCTGAAAACGCTTAAAAATTTCAAATGTGTTTTCTCGCAACGTCTATGTCTAAGAACTAAATTTAATACCTGTATCCATTATTCCTATTGTCAAGATACTAAAGAACCCCATAGTTGTATTTTCACTTTTCAGATTCCTCAACTTATGAGACAAAATTTGTACTCGTAACGTCAGTAGAATTGATGTAGCGTTCATCAATAAAGTTCGTTTTTACTTCAACTTAAACCAAAGAAATGACGTCATATGTATACAAAACTCTTAGACAGACTCGGGTTTTACCTTTCCCTAAATTTATACAACAATAATCTTGTTTAAGGGTTTTAAAGTTAGATTGTTTTCAATTCAACGTTTTGGAAGCTGAAAACGCTTAAAAATTTCAAATGTTTTTTTCTCGAAAACGTCTATGTCTAAGAACTAAATTTAATACTCGTTATTCCATTTTTCCCAAATTGTCAAGATCAAAAGAACCCCATAGTTGTATTTCACTCTTTCAGATTCCTCAACATAGGAGACAAAATTTGTACTCGTAACGTCAGTAGAATTGATGTGCGTTCATCAATAAAGTTCGTTTTTACTTCAACTTAAACCAAAGAAAGACGTCATATGTATACAAAACTCTTAGACAGACTCGGGTTTTACCTTTCCCTAAATTTTACAAACAAATAATCTTGTTACGGTTAAAGTTAGAATTTTTCAATTCAACGTTTTGGAAGCTGAAAACGTTAAAAATTTCAAATGTGTTTTCTCGCAACGTTATGTCTAAGAAAAAAATTTCTTAATACTCGTATCCATTATTCCTATTGTCAAGTTCTAAAGAACCCCATAGTTGTATTTCACTCTTTTCAGATTCCTCAACATAGGAGACAAAATTTGTCTCGTAACGTCAGTAGAATTGATGTGGCGTTCATCAAAAAAGTTCGTTTTTACTTAAAACTTAAACCAAAGAAATGACGTCATATGTATACAAAACTCTTAGACAGACTGGGTTTTACCTTTCCTAAATTTATACAAACAAAAATCTTGTTTACGGTTAAAGTTAGAATTTTTTCCAATTCAAAGTTTTGGAAGCTGAAAACGTTAAAAATTTCAAATGTGTTTTCTCGCAACGTTAGTCTAAAAAAACTAAATTTTAATACTGTATCCATTATTCCTATTGTCAAGTACTAAAGAACCCATAGTTGTTTATTTTTTTTTTTTTTTTTTTTTTTTTTTTTTTTTTTTTTTTTTTTTTTTTTTTTTTTTTTTTTTTTTTTTTTTTTTTTTTTTTTTTTTTTTTTTTTTTTTTTTTTTTTTTTTTTTTTTTTTTTTTTTTTTTTTTTTTTTTTTTTTTTTTTTTTTTTTTTTTTTTTTTTTTTTTTTTTTTTTTTTTTTTTTTTTTTTTTTTTTTTTTTTTTTTTTTTTTTTTTTTTTTTTTTTTTTTTTTTTTTTTTTTTTTTTTTTTTTTTTTTTTTTTTTTTTTTTTTTTTTTTTTTTTTTTTTTTTTTTTTTTTTTTTTTTTTTTTTTTTTTTTTTTTTTTTTTTTTTTTTTTTTTTTTTTTTTTTTTTTTTTTTTTTTTTTTTTTTTTTTTTTTTTTTTTTTTTTTTTTTTTTTTTTTTTTTTTTTTTTTTTTTTTTTTTTTTTTTTTTTTTTTTTTTTTTTTTTTTTTTTTTTTTTTTTTTTTTTTTTTTTTTTTTTTTTTTTTTTTTTTTTTTTTTTTTTTTTTTTTTTTTTTTTTTTTTTTTTTTTTTTTTTTTTTTTTTTTTTTTTTTTTTTTTTTTTTTTTTTTTTTTTTTTTTTTTTTTTTTTTTTTTTTTTTTTTTTTTTTTTTTTTTTTTTTTTTTTTTTTTTTTTTTTTTTTTTTTTTTTTTTTTTTTTTTTTTTTTTTTTTTTTTTTTTTTTTTTTTTTTTTTTTTTTTTTTTTTTTTTTTTTTTTTTTTTTTTTTTTTTTTTTTTTTTTTTTTTTTTTTTTTTTTTTTTTTTTTTTTTTTTTTTTTTTTTTTTTTTTTTTTTTTTTTTTTTTTTTTTTTTTTTTTTTTTTTTTTTTTTTTTTTTTTTTTTTTTTTTTTTTTTTTTTTTTTTTTTTTTTTTTTTTTTTTTTTTTTTTTTTTTTTTTTTTTTTTTTTTTTTTTTTTTTTTTTTTTTTTTTTTTTTTTTTTTTTTTTTTTTTTTTTTTTTTTTTTTTTTTTTTTTTTTTTTTTTTTTTTTTTTTTTTTTTTTTTTTTTTTTTTTTTTTTTTTTTTTTTTTTTTTTTTTTTTTTTTTTTTTTTTTTTTTTTTTTTTTTTTTTTTTTTTTTTTTTTTTTTTTTTTTTTTTTTTTTTTTTTTTTTTTTTTTTTTTTTTTTTTTTTTTTTTTTTTTTTTTTTTTTTTTTTTTTTTTTTTTTTTTTTTTTTTTTTTTTTTTTTTTTTTTTTTTTTTTTTTTTTTTTTTTTTTTTTTTTTTTTTTTTTTTTTTTTTTTTTTTTTTTTTTTTTTTTTTTTTTTTTTTTTTTTTTTTTTTTTTTTTTTTTTTTTTTTTTTTTTTTTTTTTTTTTTTTTTTTTTTTTTTTTTTTTTTTTTTTTTTTTTTTTTTTTTTTTTTTTTTTTTTTTTTTTTTTTTTTTTTTTTTTTTTTTTTTTTTTTTTTTTTTTTTTTTTTTTTTTTTTTTTTTTTTTTTTTTTTTTTTTTTTTTTTTTTTTTTTTTTTTTTTTTTTTTTTTTTTTTTTTTTTTTTTTTTTTTTTTTTTTTTTTTTTTTTTTTTTTTTTTTTTTTTTTTTTTTTTTTTTTTTTTTTTTTTTTTTTTTTTTTTTTTTTTTTTTTTTTTTTTTTTTTTTTTTTTTTTTTTTTTTTTTTTTTTTTTTTTTTTTTTTTTTTTTTTTTTTTTTTTTTTTTTTTTTTTTTTTTTTTTTTTTTTTTTTTTTTTTTTTCCCCTTTTAAAAATTTTTTTTATTTTCCAAAAATTTATAAACAAAAAACTTGTTTCGGTTAAAGTTAGAATTTTTATTCTCTTTTTTTAAGCTAAAAAAAAACGTTAAAATTTAAAATGTGTTTTCTGCAACGTCTATGTTAAAAAATAAATTTAAATATCGTATCCATTTTTCCTATTGTCAAGTACAAAGAACCCCATAGTTGTATTTCCTCTTTCGATCCTCAACATAGAGACAAAATTTGTACTCGAACGTCAGTAGAATGATGTAGGTTCATCAAAAAAGTTGTTTTACTTCAACTTAACCAAAAAAGACTCAATGATACAAACTTTGACAGACTGGGGTTTTTCCCTTTTCCCTAAATTTAACAAACAATAATCTTTTTTAGGGTTTTAAAGTTAGAATTTTTTAAATTTCAACGTTTTGGGAAAGGGGCTGAAAACGCTTAAAATTTCAAATGGTTTTCTCGAAACGTCTATGTTTAAAAACAAAATTTTAATATCGATCCATTTTCCATTGCGATACTAAAAACCCCCTAGTTGTATTTCATTTTGATCCTCAAATAGGAGACAAAATTTTACTCGAAACGTCAGTGAATTGATGTAGCGTTCATCAATAAAGTTCGTTTTACTTAAACTTAACCAAAGAAATGACGTCTTTTATAAAAAACTCTTAGACAGACCGGGGTTTTTTCCTTTCCCTAAATTTATCAAACAAAAAATCTTTTTTTACGGTTAAAGTTAAAATTTTTCAATAACGTTTTGGGCTAAAAAACGTTAAAAAATTTCAATTGTTTTCTCGAAACGTCTATGTCTAAAACTAAATTTTAATACTCTTATCCATTATTCCTATTGTCAAGATACTAAAGAACCCATAGTTGTATTTCACTCTTTCAGATTCCTCAACATAGGAGACAAAATTTGTACTCGTAACGTCAGTAGAATTGATTAGCGTTCATCATAAAGTTCGTTTTTACTTCAATTTAAACCCAAAGAAATGACGTCATTATGAATACAAAATCTTAGACAGGACTCGGGTTTTACCTTTCCCTAAATTTTATACAAAAAATAATCTTGTTTAGGGTTTTAAAGTTTGAATTGTTTCAATTCAACGTTTTGGAAGCTGAAAACGCTTAAAAATTTCAAATGTGTTTTCTCGCAACGTTATGTCTAAGAACTAAATTTTAATATCGTATCCATTATTCCTATTGTCAAGATACTAAAGAACCCCATAGTTGTATTTCACTCTTTCAGATTCCTCAACATATGAACAAAATTTTGTACTCGTAACGTCGTAGAATTGATGTAGCGTTCATCAATAAGTTCGTTTTTACTTCAACTTTAAACCAAAGAAATGAGTCATATGTATACAAAATTCTTAGACAGACTCGGTTTTCCCTTTTCCCTAAATTTATACAAACAATAATCTTGTTTACGGTTAAATTTAGAATTTCCAATTCAAGTTTTGGAAGCTGAAAAACGTTTAAAAATTTCAAATGTGTTTTCTCGCAACGTCTATGTCTAAGAACTAAATTTTAATACTCGTATCCATTTTTCCCATTGTCAAGATACTAAAGAACCCCAAAGTTGTATTTCACTTTTTCAGATTCCAAAACATAGGACAAAATTTGTACTCGTAACGTCAGTAGAATTGATGTGCGTTAACATAAAAGTTCTTTTTTACTTCAACTTTAACCAAAAGAAATGGACGTCATATGATACAAAATTTAGACAGATCGGGTTTTCCTTTCCCTAAATTTATACAAACAAAATCTTGTTTACGGTTTAAAAAGTAGAATTGTCAATTAAACGTTTTGAAGCTGAAAAGTTAAAAAATTTAAAATGTGTTTTTCGACGTCTATGTCAAAGAACAAAATTTTAAATATCGTATCATTATTCCTTTTGTCAAGATACTAAAAAACCCCCATAGTTGTATTTCACTCTTTCAGATTCCTCAACATAGGAGAAAAAAAAAATTTTTGTACTCAAAACGTCAGTAGAATTGGTGGGTTAATCATTAAGTTCTTTTTTACTTCAATTAAAACCAAAAATGACGTCATTGAAACAAAATCTTAGACAGACTGGGGTTTTACCTTCCCAAATTTATACAAAAAATTCTTGTTTACTTTTAAAGTTAAAATTGTTTCAATTAACGTTTTGGAAGTGAAAAGTTAAAAAATTTAAATGTTTTTTTCTCGAAAACGTCTAGTTAAGAACTAAATCTTTAAAAACTCGTATTCATTATTCCTATTGTCAAGATACTAAAAAAAAAAAAAAAAAAAAAAAAAAAAAAAAAAAAAAAAAAAAAAAAAAAAAAAAAAAAAAAAAAAAAAAAAAAAAAAAAAAAAAAAAAAAAAAAAAAAAAAAAAAAAAAAAAAAAAAAAAAAAACTTTTAGGTTAAATTAAATTTTTTTTTTTTTTTAAAAAAGGGAAAACAAAAATTTAAATGTTTTTTTCCCCCAAAATTTTTAAAAATTAATTAACCAATTTTTATTTATTTCAAAAATTTAAGAACCCTGTTTTTTTTTATTTTCAACTTTTTGGAAAAATTTTCCTAATTTTTTGGGAATTTTTTTTTTAAAAAAATTTTTTTTCAATTTAAACCCAAAGAAAATTTAATTATAAAAATTTTTAAAACCCCCGGGGTTTTATTTCCCTAAATTTTTACAAAAAAATTTTTTTACTTTTTAAAATTTTTAATTTTTTAAAAAAAATTTTTTTAAAATTTAAAATTTTTTTGGAAGCGTCTAAAACAAATTTTAAACTGTTTTTTTTTCTACAAAAAAACCCCCCATATTTTTTAAAATTTAGTTTCCCAAGAAAAAATTTGACTGAAGTAAAATTTATTTTTGGTTCATAATGTTTTATTTAAACAAAAACCGAAAATTATTTATCTTTTAAAAGGCAAAGGGGTTTTCCCTTTTCCCCAAATTTTTATAAAAAAAATTTGTAACTTTAAGTTAGATTTTTTAATTAAAAATTTGGGGAAAAAAACCTTAAAAATTCAAATTTTTTTCCAATTATTAAAGACTTTTTTTAAACTTTCCATTTCCATTTAATTTAAAGAAAAAGTTGATTTTCATCTTTTAAAAACTAAAAGAAAAAATTTTTATTTTTAACGCCCAAAAATTTTTACTTCACCTTAAATTTTTTTATTCAATTTACAAAAAAACCCCATTTTGTTTTAAAAAAAAAAACCCTTTTTTTCCCAATTTTAAAAATTTAATTTTTTCAAAAAAATTTTCCAATCAAGTTTTGACAAAAAAAACCTTTAAATTTTTCTTTTTTTCCCAATTTTTTAAAACAAATTTTTTCTTATTATTTTTTTTAAGTTAAAAAAAACCCCTAGGATTTCATTTTTTCTCAACTTTTAAAAAAAAAGATATTTTAAATTGATTTTTTTTTTCAAAAAAAGGTTTTTATTAAACTTAACCCAAAAAATGTCAATTATCAAAATTTAGAAATTTTTTTACCCCCCCCAAAATTTTTTACTCAAAAAAAGGGAAAATTTTAGTTTTTTTAAAAAGGGGCAAAAACGTTAAACAAATTTTTTTCCCTTCTTTGTTAAAATTTTTTAATCCGTTTTTTTTTGCAAAATTTAAAAACCCAAATTTGTTTTCCTCTTTCAGACCAAAACTAAACCCCCAGTTTTTTAAGTCAAAAAATTTTTTGGGGTTTAAAAAAATTTTTTTTTTTTAAAAAAAAAAAGGGTTAGAAAAAAGGGGCAAGGGTTTTTTTTCCCAAAAATTTTATCAAAAAATTTTTTTAAAAATTTAGAACCTTTTCCCTTTTTTAAAAAAAAAAATTAAAAAATTTAAAAGGGTTTCCCCCAATTTTAGTCCCCAAACAAATTTTTTCCCCCCCCCCCCCCCCCCAAACCCCCCCCCCCCCCCCCCCCCCCCCCCCCCCCCCCCCCCCCCCAAAAAATTTTTTTTTTTTTTTTTTTTTTTTTTTTTTTTTTTTAAAATTTTCCCCCCCCCCCAAAAATAAATTTTTTCTCGACTTTTTCCTAAAAATTTAAAAAGCCCCCTTTATTTCCCCAAACCCCAAAATTTGGGAAAAAAATTTGAAACTGAGAAATTGCTTATCAAAAAATTCGTTTTTTTATTTTTAAAAAATTCCTAATGTATAAAAACCCTTTTTCGCCGGGTTTTACCTTTCCCTAAATTATCAAAAAATTTTTTAATTTTTAAATTTAAATTTTCAAAAAGGAAAAAAAAAAAAAAAAAAAAAAAAAAAAAAAATTTAAATTTTTTTTCTAGTCAGTCAAAAAACAAATTTTTTTTTTCCTTATTCCTTTAAATAAAAAAGCCCCATTTGTATTTCTCTTTTATTTTCTCAAAAGGGAAAAATTTTATCAACTTAAAGTTTTATTAGGTTAAAAAAATTTAAAGGTTTTTTAATTTTCCAAAAAATATCAAAAAAAAAACTTTTTACGTTTTTTATTTTCCCCTAAATTTTTAAAAAATTTTTTAGGTTTTAAATTTAAATTTTAAAATTTAAATTTAACAAAAAATTTAAAAAAATTTAAATGTGTTTTCTCGCAACGTCTATGTCTAAGAACTAAATCTTAAAAACTCGTTTTCCATTATTCCTATTGTCAAGATACAAAAGAACCCCATAGTTGTATTTCACTCTTTCAGATTCCTCAACATATGAGACAAAATTTTTTACTCGTAACGTCAGTAGAATTGATGTAGCGTTCATCAATAAAGTTCGTTTTTACTTCAACTTAAACCAAAGAAATGACGTCATAGTATACAAACTCTTAGACAGACTCGGGTTTTAACCTTTCCCAAAAATTATACAAACAATAATCTGTTTAAACGGTTAAAGTTAGAATTGTTTTCAATTCAACGTTTTGGAAGCTGAAAACGCTTAAAATTTCAAATGTGTTTTCTCGCAACGTCTATGTCTAAGAACTAAATTTTAATACTCGTATCCATTATTCCTATTGTCAAGATACTAAAGAACCCCATAGTTGTATTTCTCTACTTTCAGATTCCTCAACATATGAGACAAAATTTTGTACTCGTAACGTCAGTAGAATTGATGTAGCGTTCATCAATAAGTTCGTTTTTACTTCAAACTTAAACCAAAGAAATGACGTCCATATGTATACAAAACTATTAGACAGACTCGGGTTTTACCTTTCCCTAAATTTATACAAACAATAATCTTGTTTACGGTTAAAGTTAGAATTCTTCCAATTCAACGTTTTGGAAGCTGAAAACGCTTAAAAATTTCAAATGTGTTTTCTCGCAACGTCTATGTCTAAGAACTAAATCTTAATACTCGTTTTCATTATTCCTATTGTCAAGATACAAAAGGAACCCCATAGTTGTATTTCACTCTTTCAGATTCCTCAACATATGAGACAAAATTTGTACTCTAACGTCGGTAGAATTGATTGTAGCGTTCATCATAAAGTTCGTTTTTACTTCAATTTAAAACCCCAAAAGAAATGACGTCATATGTATACAAACTCTTAGACAGACTCGGGTTTTACCTTTCCCTAAATTTATACAAACAATAATCTTGTTTACGGTTAAAGTTAGAATTGTTTCAATTCAACGTTTTGGAACTGAAAACGCTTAAAAATTTCAAATGTGTTTTCTCGCAACTTTCTATGTCTAAGAACTAAATTTTAATACTCGAAATCCATTATTCCTATTGTCAAGATACAAAAGGGAACCCCCATAGTTGTATTTCACTTTTCAGATTCCTCAACATATGAACAAAATTTGTATTTTTTTTTTTTTTTTTTTTTTTTTTTTTTTTTTTTTTTTTTTTTTTTTTTTTTTTTTTAAAAAAAAAAAAAAAAAAAAAAAAAAAAAAAAAAAAAAAAAAAAAAAAAAAAAAAAAAAAAAAAAAAAAAAAAAAAAAAAAAAAACCCAAAATTTGTATTTCACCTTTAGACCAAAAAGGGAAAATTTTTCCTAATATAAATTTGTACGGTTAAATAAATTTTTTTTTATTCTTTAACAAAAAATTATTTTTTTTTTTCCCTTTTGCAACTGGGTTTAACCTAAATTTTAAACTAACTTTTTAGGTTAAATTTAAAAATTTTTTAAATTAAACTTTAAACTAAAACGTTAAAAATTTTTAAAGGGTTTCTAAAATGTCTAAAAAAATTTTTTTTTTCCTTACCATTGTAAAAATTAAAAAACCCTAGGATTTCCCTTTAATTTCCTAAAAAACAAATTTGTCCCAAAAGTGGGAAATTATTTTAAAATTTAATAAACGTTTTTTTTTAAATTTTTTTAAAAAAAACGTCTAGTTAAAAAAATTTAAATGGGGTTTTTTTTTTCCCAAAATTTTCAAAATAAGACAAAAGTTGAATTTTCCAATTCACTTTTGGAACCTAAAAGAAAAATTTTTTTCAATTGTTTTTTCCCCAAAAAGTCTTTTTAAAACAAATTTAAAAAAAAATTTTTCCCTTTTCAAACAAAACCCCCCAATTGTTTTATTTTTTCAATTTCAACATAAACTTTTCCCCAAAAAAGATAGAATGTGTTTTTTTAATAAACTTTTTTAATTCAATTCCCGGAAAGAGTCTAGAAAAAAATTTAACGATCTTTTTCCTTTCCCAATTTTAAAAACAAAATTTTTTAGTTAAATTTTTAGAATTTTTAATTCCTTTTTGGAATAAAAAGCTTAAAAATTAAATTGTTTTCTCCAACTTACAAAAAAAAAAAACTAATCCCATCTTATTTTTTTTTTCGTTAAAAAACCCCCTATTTTTTCCCCTTTTAGTTCCCCTAAAAGGAAAAATTTTATTACGTTGAATTGAAGCTTAAAATTAAAAAAATTTTTTTCCACTTAACAAAAAATCCCAATATGTATAAAAAACCCTTTGCAGCCCGGTTTTTTTTAATTTTCCCTTTTTAAAACAAAACTGCAATTTTTGATTTTTAAAATTTTGGAATAAAAACCAAAAAAATTTCAAATGTTTTTTCTCGCAACGTCTATGTCAAGAACAAAATTTTTTAATACTCTATCCATTTTTCCCTATTGTAAAGATACAAAAGGGAAACCCTGTTGTTTTTACTTTTTCAGATTCCTAAAATATAGACAAAATTTGTATTTCGAAACGTCGAAAATTTGAGTAGCGTTATCAATAAAGTTCTTTTTTACTTCAACTTAAAAAAAAGAAATGACGTCAAAATGTTTTCAAAACTTTTAGAAGACTCGGGTTTTACCTTCCCTAAATTTTATACAAACAATTTAATCTTGTTTACGGTTAAATTTTAGAATTGTTTCAATTCAACGTTTTGGAAGCTGAAAAGCTTAAAAATTTCAAATGTTTTCTCGCAACGTCTATGTCTAAGAACTAAATTTTAATACTCGTATCCATTATTCCTATTGTCAAATACAAAAGAACCCATAGTTGTATTTCCTCTTTCAGATTCCTCAACATATGAAACAAAATTTGTACTCGTAACGTCAGTAAAAATTGATGTGGGCGTTCATCAATAAAGTTCGTTTTTACTTCAACTTAAACCAAAGAAATGACATCATATGTATAAAAAAACTATTAGACAGACTCGGGTTTTTAAACCCTTTCCCTAAATTGATACAAACAATAATCTTGTTAAACGGTTAAAGTAGAATTCTTTCAATTCCAACGTTTTGGAGGGGAGCTGAAAACGGCTTAAAAATATTGAAATGTGTTTTCTCGCAACGTCTATGTCTAAGAACTAAATCTAATACTCGTATCCCATTTATTCCTATTGTCAAGATACAAAGAACCCCATAATTGTATTTCACTCTTTCAGATTCCTCAACATCAGAGAACATTTGTAACTCGTAAACGTCAGTAGTGATTGATTTGGCTTTCATCAATAAGTATCGTTTTTACTTCACTAAACCAAGAAATGACTCCATATTAACACAAAATTCGAGACAGACTCGGTTTTACCTTTCCTAAATTTATACAAACAATAATCTGTTTAACGGTTTAAAGTTAGAATTCTTCCAATCAAACGTTTTGGAAGCTGATAATGGCGTTTAAAAATTTCAATGTGTTTTCTCGCAACGCATCCCATGTCAAGAACTAAATCTTAATCTTCGTATCCATTATTCCTATTGTCAAGATACTAAAGAACCACATAGTTGTATTTCACTCTTTCAGATTCTCCTCAACATATGAGACAAAATTTGTACTCGCTAACGTCAGTAGAATTGATTAGCCTTCATCAATAAAGTTTCGTTTTTACTTCAAACTTACACCAAGAAATGACGTCATATTTATACCAAACTATTAGACAGACACGGGTTTTCACCTTTCCCTAAATTTATAACGAAACAATAATCTTGTTTTACGGTTAAATTAGATTGCTTCCAATTCAACGTTTTTGGAAGCTGAAAAAAACGTTTAAAAATTTCAAATGTGGTTTCTCGCAACGTCTCAAGTCTAAGAACAAATCTTAAATACTCCGTATCCATATTCCTATTGTGCAAGATCTAAAAGAACCCCTAGTTTGTAAATTTCACTCTTTCAGATTCTTCAAACATAGGAGACAAAAATTTGTACTCTTAACGTCAGTAGAATTGTTGTGGCGTTCATCAATAAAGTTCGTTTTTACTTCAACTTAAAACCAAAGAAATGACGTCTTATTATGACAAAACTCTTAGTCAGACTCGGGTTTTTTACCTTCCCTAAATTTATACAAACAATTATTCTTGTTTAAACGGTTAAAGTTAGAATTCTTCCATTCAACGTTTTCTGGGAAGACTGAAAACCTTAAAAATTTCAAATGTGGATTCTCGCAACGTCTATGTCCTAAGAACTAAATCTTAATACTCCGTATCCATTATTCCTAATGTCAAGATAACCAAAGAAACGCCATAGTTGTATTTCACTCTTATCAGATTCCTTAACATATGAGACAAAATTTGTACTCGTAACGTCAGTAGAATGGATGTAGGCGTGCATCATAAGAGTTCGTCTTTTACTTCAACTTAAACCAAAGAAATGACATCATATGTAGACAAAACTATTAGACAGACTCGGGTTTTTACCTTTCCCCTAAATTTATACAAACAATAATCTTGTATTGTCGGTTAAAGTTAGCATTCTTTCAATTTCACCGTTTTGGAAGCTGAATACGCTTAAAATTTGCAATGTGTTTTCTCTGCAACGTCAATGTCTAAAGAAATAAATCTTAATACTCGTATCCATTATTCCGAGTTGTCAAGATACTCAAGAACCCCAATAGTTGTATTTCACTCCTTCAGATCGTCAACATAGGAGACAAATTTGTACTATCGTAACGTCAGTAGAATTTGATTGTACGTTCATCTATACAAGATCGTTTTGACTTCAACTTAACCAAAGAAATACGTCATGAGTTACAAAACTCTTAGTCAGACTCGGTTTTACCTTTCCCTAAATTTATACAAACAATATCTTGTTACGGTTAAAGTTATAAAATTCTTCCAATTTCATCGTTTGGGAAGCTGAAAAAACTCTAAAAATTTCAAATGTGATTTCTCGCAACTCTATTCTAAGAACTAAGATCTTAAATACTCGTATCCATGATTCCTATTGTCAAGATACCAAAGAACCCATAGTTTGTATTTCACTCTTTCAGATTCCTTAACATAATGAGCCAAATTTGTAATCGTAACGTCAGTGAGAATTGATGTAGCGTTCATCAATAAAAAGTTCGTTTTTTTTACTTCACTTAAACCTAAGAAATTGAACATCATATGTGATAACAAAACTATTAGACAGACTCGGGTTTTACCTTTTCCCTAAATGGATACAAACAATAATCTTGTATACGGTTAAAGTTAGAGATTCTTTCAATCAACGTTTTTTGAAGCTGAAAACGCTTAAAAAATTGAAATGTGTTTTCTCGCAAACGTCCTATGTCTATAGAACTACATCTTAATACTCGTATCCATTATTCCTATTGTCAAGATACTAAAGAACCCCATAGTTGTATTACACTCTTTTCAGATTCCTCAACATAGGAGACAAAATTTGTACTCGTAAACGTCAGTAGAATTGAGTACGCGTTCATCAAATAAAGTTCGTTTTTACTTCCACCTTACACCAAAGAAATGACGCTCATATGTATACAAACCTCTTTAGACAGACTCGTCGGGGTTTTTACCTTTCCCTAAATTTATACAAACAATAATCTTGTTTTACGCGGTTAAAGTGAGACTTGATTACAATTCAACGTTTTGGGAAGCCTGAAAACGCTTAAAAATTTCAAATATTGTTTTTTCCTCGAAACGTCGTATGTCTAACAACTAAATTTAATACTCTTGATCGCATTATTCCTATTGTCAAGATACAAAGAACCCCATAGTTGTAGTTCACTCTTTCAGATTCCTCAACATAGGAGACAAAATTTGTAACTCGTAACGTCAGTAGAATTGATATATGCGTTCATCAATAAAGTTCGTTTTACTTCAACTTACCCAAGAGAAATGTACGTCATATGTATAAACAAAACTCTTAGACAGACTCCGGTTTAAACATTCCCTAAATTTATATCAAACAATAATCTTGTTTACGGTTAAAGTTAGAATGTTTCAATTCAACGTTTTGGAAGCTGAAAACGCTTAAAAATTTCAAATGTGTTTTCTTTCTCGCAACGTGTATGTCAAAGAACTAAATTTTTAATACTCGTATCCATTATTCCTATTGATCAAGATACTAAAGAACCCCATAGGTTTGTATTTCACATCTTTCATATTCCTCAACATATATACAGAAATTTTTTACTCGTAACGTCAGTAGAATGTGATGTAGCGTTTCATCAATATAGTTTTCGTTTTTACCTTCAACTTAAACCAAAGAATAGACGTCATATGTATACAAAATTCTTAGACATACTCGGCTTTTAACCTTTCCCTAAATTTACTACAAAACAATAATCTTGTTTTACGGTTACAGTTAGAATTCTTCCATTTCCAAAGTTTTTGGAGCTGAAAACGTTTTAAAAATTTCAATGTGTTTTCCTCGCAACGTCTATGTCTAAGAACTAAATATTTAATACTCAGTAATCCATTATTTCCTATTGTCAAAGATACTAAAGAAC
>JAJKFL010000057.1:0-2500 GCA_021186555.1 Reticulitermes speratus | reverse complement strand
GTAGACGTTCATGGCAATAAAGTTCCGTTTTTACTTCAACTTAAACCAAAGAAATGACGTCATATGTATTCATAATCTTAGACAGACTCGGTTTTACCTTTCCCATAAATTTTATACAAAACAATACTCTTGTTTACGGTTAAAGTTAGAATTGTTTCAATTCAACGTTTGGAAGCTGAAGACGCTTAAAAAATTTCAAATGTATTTTCCTCGCAACGTCTATGTCTAAGAAACTAAATTTTAATACTGTACCCATTTTCCCTATTTTTAAATACTAAAGAACCCCATATTTGTATTTCCCTTTCAGTTTCCCTCAACTATGAAAAAAAATTTTTTGTCCCGAAAACGTCAGTAGAATTGATTTTTGCGTTCATAAATTTTTAAAGTTCTTTTTTTATTTCCCAAACTTTAAACCAAAAAAATTTAAACTCTTTTGGGTATCCCAAAACTATTAGACAGACTCGGGTTTTCCCTTTCCTAAATTTATAAAAACCAAAATCTTGTTTAGGGTTTTAAAGTTAAAATTTTGTTCAATTCAACTTTTTGGAAGCTAAAAAACGCCTTAAAAATTTAAAATGTGTTTTCTCGCAAACGTCTATGTCTAAGAACTAAATCTTAATACTCGTATTCATTTTTCCCTATTGTCAAGTTTACTAAGGAACCCCATAGTTGTATTTCACTCTTTCAGATTCCTCAACATATGAGACAAAATTTGTACTCGTAAACGTCGTAGAATTGATGTAGCGTTCATCTTTTAAAGTTCGTTTTTCTTCAACTTACACCAAAGAAATGACGTCATTTGTATACAAAACTCTTAGACAGACTCGGGTTTTACCTTTCCCAAAAATTTATACAAACAATAATCTTGTTTACGGTTAAGTTAGAATTGTTTAAATTTCAACGTTTTGGAAGCTGAAAACGCTTAAAAATTTCAAATGTGTTTTCTCGCAACGTCTTGTCTAAGAACTAAATTTTAATATCGTATCCATTATTCCAATTGTCAAGATACTAAAGAACCCCTAGTTGTATTTCACTATTTCAGATTCCTCAACATATGAGACAAATTTGTATCGTAACGTCAGTAGAATTGATGTAGCGTTCATCAATAAAGTTCGTTTTTACTTCAACTTAAACCAAAGAATGCGTCATAGTATTCAAAACTCTTAGACAGACTCGGGTTTTCCCTTTTCCCCTAAAAAAAAAAAAAAAAAAAAAAAAAAAAAAAAAAAAAAAAAAAAAAAAAAAAAAAAAAAAAAAAAAAAAAAAAAAAAAAAAAAAAAAAAAAAAAAAAAAAAAAAAAAAAAAAAAAAAAAAAAAAAAAAAAAAAAAAAAAAAAAAAAAAAAAAAAAAAAAAAAAAAAAAAAAAAAAAAAAAAAAAAAAAAAAAAAAAAAAAAAAAAAAAAAAAAAAAAAAAAAAAAAAAAAAAAAAAAAAAAAAAAAAAAAAAAAAAAAAAAAAAAAAAAAAAAAAAAAAAAAAAAAAAAAAAAAAAAAAAAAAAAAAAAAAAAAAAAAAAAAAAAAAAAAAAAAAAAAAAAAAAAAAAAAAAAAAAAAAAAAAAAAAAAAAAAAAAAAAAAAAAAAAAAAAATTTATACAAACAATAATCTTGTTTGGGTTTAAATTTTAAATTTTTTTTAACCTTTTGGGGAAAAAACTTTTTAAAAAATTTCAAATGGTTTTTAACCTTTTCAAGAACAAAATTTAAATACTGTATCCATTCCTTTTAAGTTAAAAACCCAAGTTGTATTTCCTTTTCGATTCCTAAATAGGGAAAAATTTTTGTATCGAAACGTCAGTAGAATTGGGTTTTTTAAAAATTTCTTTTTTTTTTCCCAAAAAAAAAATTTTAAAAACTAAAACGTTTTTCCTTTTTAAAATTTAAAAAAACTTTTTTGTTTATTTAAAATTTATTTTTTAATTCAACGTTTTGGAAAGTAAAAAAAAAAATTTTCAAGTTTTTTGAACTTTCTAAAAAAAAATTTAATCTTTTTTTAAAACCTATTGTCAAGAAAAACCCAAAAATTTTTTCTTTTTTTTTCCCAATATAGAAAAATTTGTACTTCAAGTGTAAATTATACCCAAAATAAGTTTTTTTATTCAATTAACAAAAAAAAGGTAGTTCCCAAATTTAAACCCCCCCGGGTTTTTTTTTTAAAAATTTTCAAAAAACTTTTTAGGAAAAGTTTAAAATTTTTAAATAATTTTTTAAGTAAATGTTTTAAAAAATTTTTAAATTTTTTCTAATTTTTCTAAAAAAAAATTTTTTTAAAATTTTTTTTTCCTATTTAAAGATCAAAAACCCATAGTTGTTTTTTCCTCTTTCGATTTAAAATAACAAAAGTCTTAAGTCATAAAAAAATGTACTTTCATAATAAACTTTTTTTCAAATTTAAAAAAAAAAGGTTTTATTTCAAAAATTTTAAAAATTTTTCTTTCCCAATTTTTTTTAAAAACTAATTTTTTTGGGTTTTAAAGAAATTTTTTTTTAAAATTTTTTAACTG
>JAJKFL010000056.1:0-31949 GCA_021186555.1 Reticulitermes speratus | reverse complement strand
TTAAATTTTTTGAATTTTTCCCAATTAAACCTTTTTTGGAAGCTAAAAAACGTTAAAAAAATTTCAAATGTGTTTTCTCGCAACGTCTATGTCTAAAAACAAAATTTTTAATACTCGTATCCATTATTCCTATTGTCAAGATACTAAAAAAACCCCTAGTTGTATTTCACTCTTTAGTTCCCTAAACCCTATGAGAAAAAAATTTTGGGTACTGAAAAAGGGTCAGAAAGAATTGTTTGTAGCGTTAATCAATAAAGTTCGTTTTTACTTCAATTTAAAACCAAAGAAATGACTCATATTTTATACAAAACTCTTAGACAGATTTCGGGTTTTCCCTTTTCCCCTAAAAAAACAATAAATTTTTTTACGGTTAAAGTTAGAATTCTTTCAATTAACTTTTTGGAAGCTGAAAAATTTTTAAAAAAATTTCAAATTTTTTTTCTCGAAAAAGTTATGTCAAAGAACAAAATTTTTAAAAAAATTTTCCGTACCCAAATTATTCCTATTGAAAGTTCAAAAGAACCCTTAGTTTTTTTTTCACTCTTTGGGATTCCCAAATATGAGACAAAATTTGTTTGAAAACGTCAGAGAATTGATGTAGCGTTCATCAATAAGTTCGTTTTTACTTCAATTAAACCAAAAAAAGGGAATCATTGTATCAAAACTATTAGACAGACTCGGGTTTTACCTTTCCCTAAATTTATACAAACAATAATTTTGGGGTTAGGGTTTTTAAAACTTATAATTCTTTCAATTCAACGTTTTGGGAAGTGAAAACGCTTAAAAAATTTCAATGTGTTTTCTCGCAACGTCTTGTCTTAGAACTATATTAATACTCGTATCCATTATTCATTGTCAGATACTAAAGAAACCCCATAGTTGTATTTCACTCTTTCAGATTCCTCAACATATGAGACAAAATTTGTTCGTAACGTCAGTAGAATTGATGTAGCGTTCATCAATAGAGTTCGTTTTACTTCAACTTAAACAAAAGAAATGACGTCATTTTGAATACAAAATATTAGACAGACTCGGGTTTACCTTTCCCTAAATTTATACAAACAATAATCTTGTTTCGGTTAAAGTTAGAATTCTTTCAATTCAACGTTTTGGAAGCTGAAAACGCTTAAAAATTTCAAATGTGTTTTCGCAAACGTCTATGTCTAAGAACTAAATTTTAATACTCGTGTCCATTATTCCTTTGTCAAGATACTAAAAAACCCCCATAGTTGTATTTCACTCTTTCAGATTCCTCAACATATGAGACAAAATTTGTACTCGTAAGTCAGTAGAATTGATTGTGGCGTTATCAATAAAGTTCGATTTTACTTCAATTTAAAACCCAAAAAGAAATGTCATCATATGTATACAAAACTATTAGACAGACGGGTTTTCCCTTTTCCCCTAAATTTATAAAAAACAATAATCTTGTTTAGGGTTTTAAAGTTAGAATTATTTCAATTCAACGTTTTGGAAGCTGAAACGCTTAAAATTTCAAATGTTTTTTTCTCGCAACGTTATGTCTAAAAACTAAATCTTAATACTCGTATCCTTTTATTCTATTTCAAGATATTTAAAAGAACCCCATGTTGTATTTCACTCTTTCAGTTCCTCAAAATATGAGACAAAATTTGTACTCGTAACGTCAGTAGAATTGATGTAGCGTTCATCAAAAAAGTTCGTTTTTACTTCAACTTAAACCAAAGAAATGACGTCATTGTATACAAAACTATTAGACAGACTGGGGGTTTTACCTTTCCAAAAATTTATAAAAAAAATAATTTTTTTTCGGTTAAAGTTAGAATTCTTTAAAAATTTTCAACGTTTTGGAAGTGAAAACGCTTAAAAATTTTTCAAATGTGTTTTCTCGCAACGTCATGTCTAAGACTAAATCTTAATATGTATCCTTATTCCTATTGTAAGACACTAAAAAACCCAAATGTTGTATTTCACTCTTCAGATCTTCAAATAGGAGACAAAAATTTGTACTCGTAAACGTCATTAGAATTGTTGTGGCGTTCATCAATAAAGTTCGTTTTTACTTGGAACTTAAACCAAAGAAATGACGTATATGTATACAAAATCATAGACAAAACTCGGGTTTTACCTTTCCTATAATTTATACAAACAATAATCTTGTTTACGGTTAAGTTAGAATTGTTTCAATTCAACGTTTTGGAAGCTGAAAACGCTTAAAAATTTCAAATGTGTTTTCTCGCAACGTCTATGTCTAGAACTAAATCTTAAAACTCGTATCCATTATTCCTATTGTCAAGATACTAAAGAACCCTAGTTGTATTTCACTCTTTCAGATTTCTCAACAATATGAGACAAAATTTGTACTCGTAACGTCAGTAGAATTGATGTGGCGTTCATCAATAAAGATTCGTTTTTACTTCAACTTAAACCAAAGAAATGACATCATATGTATACAAAACTTTAGACAGACTCGGGTTTTACCTTTCCCTAAATTTATACAAAAATAATCTTGGTTTCGGTTTAAAGTTATAATTCTTTCAATTCAACGTTTTTAGAAGCGAAAACGCTTAAAAATTTCAATTGTTTTCTCGGAACGTCAATGTCTAAGAAATAAATTTTTAGTACACAAATCCATTTATTCCTTTGTCAAGATTACTAAAGAACCCCTTAGTTGTATTTCACTCTATTTGATTACTCAATATATGAGACATATATTTTTACTCGAAAACGTCAGTAGAATTGATGTAGCTTTTATCAAAAGTTCGTTTTTACTTCAACTTAAACCAAAGAGAATGACATCATATTTAAACAAAAACTATTAGACAGACTGGGGTTTTACTTTACCTAAATTTATACAAACAATAATCTTGTTACGATTAAAGATAGAATTGTTTCAATTCACGTTTTTAGAAGCAGAAACTCTTAAAAATTTCAAATGTGTTTTCTCGGAACGTCAATGTCTAAGAACTAAATTTTAGTACACAAATCCATTATTCCTATTGTCAAAATACATAAGTACGCCATAGTTGTATTTCACTCTTTCTGATTACTCAACATATGAGACATAAAATTTTTAATCGTAACGTCAGTAGTATTGTGATAGCGTTAATCAGTAAAGTTCGTTTTTACTTCAACTTAAAACCAAAGAAATGACATCATATGTAAACAAAACTATTAGACAGACTGGGTTTTACATTTCCCTAATTTTACAAACAATAATCTTGTTTACGGTTAAAGATGAATTGTTTCAATTCAGCGTTTTAGAAGCTGAAAACGCTTAAAAATTTCAAATGTGTTTTCTCGGAACGTCAATGTCTAAGAACTAAAATTTAGTACACAAATCATTATTCCTATTGTCAAAATACTAAAGAACGCCTAGTTTGTATTTCACACTCTTTCTGATTACTCACAATATGAGACATAAAATTTTTACTCGATAACATCAGTAGAATTGATGTAGCTTTAATCAACAAAGTTCGTTTTTACTTCATACTTAAACCAAAGAAATGACATCATATGTAACAAAACTATTAGACAGACTGGGGTTTTACCTTACCTAAACTTATCACAAACAATAATCTTGTTTACGGTTAAAGTTAGAATTGTTTAAATTCAGCGTTTTAGAAGCTGAAAACGCTTAAAAATTTCAAATGTGTTTTCTCGGAACGTCAATGTCTAAGAACTAAATTTTAGTACACAAATCCATTATTCCTATTGTCAAAATACATAAGAACGCCATAGTTGTATTTCACTCTTTCTAAATTACTCAACATATGAGACATAAATTTTTTACTCGTAACGTCAGTAGAATTGATGTAGCGTTAATCAGTAAAGTTCGTTTTTACTTCAACTTAAACCAAAGAAATGACATCATATGTAAACAAAACTATTAGACAGACTGGGTTTTACTTTCCTAAATTATACAAACAATAATCTTGTTAACGGTTAAAGTAAAATTGTTTCAATTGCGTTTTAGAAGCCGAAAACGCTTAAAATTTCAAATGTGTTTTCTCGGAACGTCAATGTCTAAGAAATAAATTTTAGTACACAATCCATTTATTCCTATTGTCAAAATTCTAAAGAACGCCATTAGTTGTATTTCACTCTTCTGATTACTCAACATATGAGATAAATATTTTATCGTAACATCAGTAGAATTGATATAGCTTTAGTCAGAAAGTTCGTTTTTACTTCAACTTAAACCAAAGAAATGACATCATATGTAATAAAACTATTAGACAGACTGGGGTTTTACCTTTCCCTAAATTTATACAAACAATAATCTTGTTTACGGTTAAAGTTAGAATTGTTTAAATTCAGCGTTTTAGAAGCTGAAAACGCTTAAAAATTTCAAATGTGTTTTCTCGGAACGTCAATGTCTAAGAACTAAATTTTAGTACACAAATCCATTATTCCTATTGTCAAAATACTAAAGTACGCCATAGTTGTATTTCACTCTTTCTGATTACTCAACATATGAGACAATATTTTTACTCACAACGTCAGTAGAATTGATGTAGCTTTAATCAAAAAGTTCGTTTTTACTTCAACTTGAACCTAAGAAATGAAATCATATGTAAACAAAACTATTACAAAGACTGGGGTTTTACATTACCCTAATTTTATACAAACAATAATCTTGTTTACGTTTAAAGTTTGAATTGTTTCAATTCAGAGATTTAGAAGCTGAAAACGCATAAAAATTTCAAATGTGTTTTCTCGGAACGTCAACGTCTAACAAATAAATTTTATTACACATATCCATTATTCTATTTACCAGTACACAAATATTGTCAGCGGTGGGATCAGGGATTTGTGTTTCAGTGGTTTATTAATACCACAGCTGCTTCACTGTTAGTGACTTTTCTTACGGTTGTCACAATGTGTAGAGGATCTTCTTCGAGTCCAGTTAGGTTTACTACCTCAGATATTTTGTGTCACTCATACCGTCAGTAGATATTACGTAGCTTTAATTTGCAAAATTCGTTTTTCCTATACTTAAACCAAAGAAATGACATCATATGTAAGCAAAACTATTAGAAGGACTGGGGTCTTACCTTTCCCTGAACTTATACACACCATGATCTTGTTTACGGATAAAGTTAGAATTGTTTAAATTCAGCGTTTTAGAAGCTGAAAACGCTTATAAATTTCAAATGTGTTTTCTCGGAACGTCAATGTCTAAGATCTAAATTTTAGTACACAAATCCATTATTTCCTATTGTCAAAATACTAAAGAACGCCATAGTTTTATTTCACTCTTTCTGATTACTCAACATATGAGACATAAAATTTTACTCGTAACGTCAGTAGAATTGATGTAGCTTTAATCATCAAAGTTCGTTTTTACTTCAACTTAAACCAAAGAAATGACATCATATGTAAACAAAACTAATAGACAGACTGGGATTTTACATTTCCCTAAATTTATACAAACAATAATCTTGTTAACGTTTAAAAATAGAATTGTTTCAATTCACGTTTTAGAAGCTGAAAACACTTAAAAATTTCAAATGTGTCTTCTCGGAACGTCTTTGTCTAAGAACTAAATTTTATACACAAATCCATTAATTCCTATTGTCAAAATACTAAAGTAACGCCATAGTTATATTTCACTCTTTCTGATTACTCAACATATGAGACATAAAATTCTTACTGTAACGTCAGTAGTATTGATGTAGCGTTAATCAGCTAAAGTTCGTTTTTACTTCAACTTAAACCAAAGAAATGACATCATATGTAAACTAAACTATTACAAGACTGAGGTTTTACCTTTCCCTAAATTTATACAAACATAATCTTGTTAACGGTTAAAGATAGAATTGTATCAATTCAACGTTTTAGAAGCTAAAACGCTTAAAAGTTTCAAATGTGTTTTCTCGGAACATCAATGTCTAAGAACTAAATTTTAGTACACAAATCCATTATTCCTATTGTCAAAATACTAAAGAACGCCATAGTTGTATTTCACTCTTTTTGATTACTCAACATATGAGACATAAAATTTTTACTCGTAACGTCAGTACAATTGATGTAGCTTTAATCAAAAGTTCGTTTTTACTTCAACTTAAACCAAAGAAATGACATCATATGAAACAAAAATATTAGACAGACTGGGGTTTTACGTTTAACAAAAACTTATACAAACAATAATCTTGTTCACGGTTAAAGTTAGAATTGTTTCAATTCAGCGTTTTAGAAGCTCAAAACGCTTAAACTTTCAAATGTGTTTTGTCGGAACGTCAATGTCTAAGAACTAAATTTTAGTACAGAAATCCATTATTCCTATTGTCAAAATACATAAGAACGCCATAGTTGTATTTCACTCTTTCTGATTACTCAACATATGAATCATAAAATTTTTATGTAACGTCAGTAGAATTGTGATAGCGTTAATCAGTAAAGTTCGTTTTTACTTCAACTTAAAAAAAGAAATGACATCATATGTAAACAAAACTAATAGACAGACTGGGATTTTACATTTCCCTAAATTTATACAAACAATAATCTTGTTAACGTTTAAAAATAGAATTGTTTCAATTCACAGTTTTAGAAGCTGAAAACGCATAAAAATTTCAAATGTGTTTTCTCGGAACGTCAATGTCTAGCAAATAAATTTTATTACACATATCCATTATTCCTCTTTACCAGTACACAAATGGTGTCAGCGGTGGCATAAGGGATTTGTGTTTTAGTGGTTTATTAATACCACAGCTGCTTCACTGTTAGTGACTTTTCTTACGGTTGTCACAATGTGTAGAGGATCTTCTTCGAGTCCAGTTAGGTTACTACCTCAGATATTTTGTGTGACTCATACCGTCAGTAGATATTACGTAGCTTTAATTTGCAAAATTCGTTTTTCCTATACTTAACCAAAGAAATGACATCATATGTAAGCAAAACTATTAGACGGACTGGGGTCTTACCTTTACCCTGAACTTATACACACCATAATCTTGTTTACGGATAAAGTTAGAATTGTTTAAATTTCAGCTTTTAGAAGCTGAAAACGCTTAAAATTTCAAATGTGTTTTCTCGGAACGTCAATGTCTAAGAACTAAATTTTAGTACACAAATCCATTATTCCTATTGTCAAAATACTAAAGAACGCCATAGTTGTATTTCACTCTTTCTGATTACTCAACATATGAGACAAATATATTTTTACTCGAAACGTCAGTAGAATTGATGTAGCTTTAATCAAAAAAGTTCGTTTTTTACTTCAACTTAAACCAAAGAAATGAATCTATTTAAACAAAACTATTAGAAAGACTGGGGTTTTACAGTTACCTAATTTTATACAAACAATAATCTTGTTTACGGTTAAAGTTAGAATTGTTTTAAAATTCAGCGTTTTAGAAGCTGAAAACGCTTAAAAATTTCAAATGTGTTTTTTCGGAACGTCAATGTCTAAGAACTAAATTTTAGTACACAAATCCATTATTCCTATTGTCAAAATACTAAAAATACGCCATAGTTGTATTTCACTCTTTCTGATTACTCAACATATGAGACATAAATTTTTACTCGAAACGTCAGTAGAATTGATGTAGCGTTAATCAGTAAAGTTCGTTTTTACTTCAACTTAAACAAAGAAATGACATCATATTTAAACAAAACTATTACAAAGACTGGGGTTTTACTTCCCTAATTTTATACAAAACAATAATCTTGTTTACGGTTAAATGTTAGAATTGTTTAAAATTCAGCGTTTTTAGAAGCTGAAAAACGCTTAAAAATTTCAAATGTGTTTTCTCGGAACGTCAATGTCTAAGAACTAAATTTTAGTACACAAATCCATTATTCCTATTGTCAAAATACTAAAAACGCCATAGTTTTATTTCACTCTTTCTGATTACTCAACATATGAGACATAAAATTTACTCGTAACGTCAGTAAATTGATGTAGCTTTAATCAACAAAGTTTTTCCTTCAACTTAAAACCAAAGAAATGACATCATATGTAAACAAAACTATTAGACAGACTGGGGTTTTACCTTTAACATAAATTTATACAAACAATAATCTTGTTAACGATTAAAGATAGAATTGTTTCAATTCAGCGTTTTAGAAGCTGAAAACTTTTAAAAATTTCAAATGTGTTTTCTCGGAACGTCAATGTCTAAGAACAAAATTTTTAGTACACAAATCCATTATTCCTATTGTCAAAATACTAAAGTACGCCTAAGTTGTATTTCACTCTTTGTGATTACTCAACTTATAAGACATAAAGTTTTTACTCGTAATGTCAGTAGAATTGATGTAGCGTTAAATAGTAAAGTTCGTTTTTACTTCAACTTAAACCAAAGAAATGACATCATATGTATAACAAAACTATTAGACAGACTGGGGTTTTACCTTTCCTAAATTTATACAAACAATAATCTTGTTAACGATTAAAGATAGAATTGTTTCAATTAAACGTTTTAGAAGTGAACACGCTTAAAAATTTCAAATGTGTTTTCTCGGAACGGTCAATGTATAAGAACTGAAATTTTAGTACACATATCGATTATTCCTGTTGTCAAGATACTAAAGAACGCCAGACTTGTATTTCACACATCCGATTACTCAACATATGAGACAAATATTTTTACTCGTAAGTCAGTAGAATTGATATAGCTTTAATCACAAAGTTCGTTTTTACTTCAACTTAAACCAAAGAAATGACATCATATGTATACAAAAACTATTAGACAGACTGGGGTTTTACCTTTCCCTAAATTTATACAGAAATAATCTTGTTTACCGGTTTAAAAAATTTTTTAAAAGTGTAGGCTAATTTCCCCCTTTTCGGGTGGCAAAAAAATTTTTAGAAATAGGGAATCCAGCGATTGTTTTTCGGTCCCCCCCCGATAGAACCTCCCTTCAGAGAATTGAGCGTAGGGAAAAAAACCCATTTTTGGGGGGGCACAAAAAAAATTTGGGGTTTTTTTTTTGCCAGCGGTGGGATATTTTTACCGCACGGGATTCCTTTTTTAAAACCTTTAGAAGTAAAGGGGGGAAAAAAAGTTTAAAATTTTTAAAAAATTTTAAAAAAATTACAATCCCCCCAAAAGCATAAACCAAGAAATTTTTATTTTTATTTTATTTGTGTGGTTTTTTTTAAATTTTGGGGTTTTTTTTAAAAATTTTTTGAATCTGTTTTTTTTAAACGTTTCATTGAAATTTTTGGCGGAAGCACGCTTGAAAAAAAATTAAAAAAACCCCAAGGCCGAATTACAGAGATTGGGGGAATCTTTGAACAGAGGACGCCTATCTTCCAAAAAGTTTTTCCCCTTTAGTTTCTTTAGTCCCAAAATGGCGGGCCCCCCGAATCGTCCATTCCACTAAAAAAAATTTTTAAACCCCAAAAAATTGAGGGTTCGTCAAGGGGGGGGGAAAATTTGGGGAAAAGCCCAAAAAGGGGGTCCAAGTTGCTGTTTTTAAGTTGACTGACACAGCACAAAAAGTTTTTTTAACGGATGCTTGGAGTTACATACGGCAGAGAAACTTGGTCGAAATTTAAAAGTGTTTTTAAGAAAAAGTTTTCGAATAAAAAATGGGGGAACCAAAACCATTTTATAAAATTTAAAAACCCCCCCCAGGCAGGAGAGGAGTAAAAACCCCCCAAGCAATTTTGCAGACGATGCGGGTTTTTGTCGCAGAAAATAGTCAAAAAAGGTGGACCCCCCTTTGTTTTGGGGGCATCCACAAAAAAAACCCCCGGGGAAAATTTTTTGCCTTGGCTAGTTTTGTGGGGGGGGTTTTAAACCCGGGAGTACCCGGTGGGGCCCCCAGGTTTTTTAACCCCAAACGATGGAGCAAGCGCTTAAAATTTAAAAATCATTTAAAAAAGGACCGAAAAACGGGGAAAAAATTTTAAAAAAATTTTTTTTCACTAGATTCGATAGTTCGGTTTAAGCTGAAAACACTTTTCCCGTCGCACAGGGGCCCCCACAAAAGCAACCCCCCGTCGTTCTGCTGAGGGGGAGGCGCACGGTCAACCCCCAAAAGCCTACTCAGAAAATTTTAAAAAAGCCCCCAAAACAGCTCAGGCAAGACCCCCCCCCCCCCCCCCCCCCCCCCACGAGTACTAGAAGTGCGCAAACAAAAACAAATTTTTCGATTTTCCCCCGGGGAAGGGATGGGGCCCCTTTGCTAGTGGGGGGCCCCCACAAGGGGAAAAAAAGGGGGGTAAAAACCCCTTAATCATCGGGGAGGGGTTTTAAGGGGGCTTCGAGACTTTTACTTTTTCCCCAAATTTATAACCCCCAATTTTAAAAAAAAAAGGGAGAGAGAAAAAAAAACCCCAAAAGGGGCAGGGAAACTAAAAAAGGGGTGAAAAACGACACAGCTTTTTTCACCTAAAAGCCCCTGACAATGCTGCCCCCAAACCCCCGGTTCATTTTTTTTTTGGAGCACGGAAAATCCCCCTATTTTTGGGGGAGTTTTGAGGGAATGCCCCGGGAAAGGGTAATTTTGGGGGAAAAAGGGGGCCCCCAAAAAATATCGTTTTCTGCCCCGGCTTTTTCGAGGGGGGAAAAAAAAGTCACCAGGGTTTTGGGAAACCCTATGGAGTGACTGGAAAAGGCCCCCGACATCAGGGGAAAAAAACAAAAAAAAAAAATTTCCTTTGTGATAAATGGGTGTAAGTTAAAAAAAAAATTCTTAATTTGTACGTTTCCCCACGGGGAAAAAACCGGGTTTTGGTAGGGACTGATTTAAAAACCCCTTTTAAAAGGGGCTGTAAATTTTTTTGGGGGGGGAAAAAATGGGGTTACCAACCCCCCCTCAAAGTCCCCCAAATGTACAGTTTTCCCCCCCACAAGGCAAAAAGCCTCACTTTTTTTCCCCGGGGGCCCAAAAACGGCCCCCCCCTAGTTTTCAGGGAAGGGGGGGCTAAGGCGGGGCGAACAGCTTTTTTGCTAAACCCCCCCGGGGAAAAAGGGGCAGCGGATATGTCTTGGTTTTTTTGGGGCCCCCCGAAAATGTTAAGAAAGCGCCTAGGTCCCAAAGGAAAATTTTTTATTGGGAAAGGGTTTTGGGGTTTGGGGGAAAGGGGCAGAATTTTTCCCCCCCACTAATTTGTTTGGACGGCACAAATCCCACTACGGGGGGGTCCCCCCCTCCCCCGGGGGCTTGCACGAGCCCCGCCAAAAGGGAACTACCCTTTTCCCCGTGACGCCCCCTTAAAAGCTCCCCAAAAGGAAAAAAAAGGGGGGGAACGCTTGTTTAAAGTGAGGGGGTTTGGGGAACCCCTTTAGTAATGAAGAATGCCCCTTCCTAAGGCAACTGTTCGGGTGTGGCTGAAAAAAAGTCCGGTTGAGGGGGAAAAAGGGTTTTTAAAAGGGGGAAACGAAGAAAAACCTCCCGGGGCGGGGAAAAAATAAAAATGGGAATAACCCCATGTTTTAAAACTTTTTTAAAAGGGGAAAAATTTCCCCCCTAACACAAGCGGAAAGGGAGATAATAGGGGGCCCGTGCTACTGGGGGTAGGGGTCATGTGTTTCATGACGAAGCCCCAAAAAGACTTTAAGGTACTGATTAAAAGGGGGAAAACCAAATATTTTTGGGTGACGAAAAGACCCAAAAAAAAGCCCAAAAAATGGGGCCCCCACCCCCCGAGAGGAAAAAAAAAGTCCAAATAGAAAAAATGGGGGAAAAAGGGGGGGGGAAAAGAAAAAAAAATTCCCCCCTTTTGGGTTTTTCCCCGGGCCCCCCCTCGTCCCTAAAAAGGATTTCAGATGGGCCCCCAAAAAATTTTGCTTTTTGTTTGATTTTAGACCCCCTTAAAAAAAGTGACAAAATTTTTTACACCTACCCTTTTTCCCGGTTCAAAAAGGGGGCAACCCCCCCTCTTTATGGTGAAAAAAATTTTACGGGGCCTTGACTGTTTTTAGGGGGTTTTTTGGCAAAAAAGTACCCCGGGGAAGAAGATAAGGGGGAAAACGACTTTTCATTTTCCTTTTGGGGGAAAAAATTTTGGGGGTTAAAAACCCCTTGCCCTAGGGTTTTTTTCTAATAGCCCTCGAGCTTTCAACGGCTCATGGAGGGGGTTTTTTTAAAAAAACCTAGTAGGCAAAAAAGGGGGGGGGTTTCTTAAAAAGGGGATTTTTCTTTTTTTCCCCAAGGGGTCGGCAAGGAAATTCCAGCGGGGGGAAAAAATGTACTGCGGGGGTTTTTGGGGGGAAAAGGAAACCTAAACTCCCCCCCGGGGAAAGTGCGTGTTTGCGAAAACCCCAGGTTCAATACCTTGGATTTGGGCTTACAGAAGCGGGGGTTTTTGGGATCCCCTGAAAAAAAAAGGGCAGGGGAAATTATCCAGTCCCGAAAAGTGTTAAGGAAATTCATTTTTTTTGGGCCCCTAGCGGGGGTTTCTACAAAAAATTTTTGGGGCCCCGGGTTTTGCTGAATTAGCAAAACCCCTTTACGGATTGGGGGACGGGGAAGGCCCCCCAGTTTTTTAGGGCCCAAACCCCCAAAAAAAGGGTTTTTAAAAAGGAAAATTTTGAAGGCAAGGTTATGTAAAAACCCCCCGGGGGGGGGAAAAAACCCCAATTTCGAGGTGCCATTCATTCTCACGACGACGCCTAAAAGTGGCCCCCCGCCGCCATCTTGTTCTGGTGAGGGTGGAGAAAAAACCCCCCCTTTTTAGCTTACCTAGTAGGCAGATGAAAAAAGGCGGAGCAAGCATTTTGGGGGCCTCAAAAGGGGGGAAAATGCCCCTCTTAAAAATGGGCAAAAAATTTTTTTTTTTGGGGTTACCTCGGGGGGGGAAAAAAAGTTCCTTGGAATGACCACCCCGCAATCCAACTTGCAAAAAAAAAAAAAAAAAAAAAAAATTTTTCGGACAATAATCCCCCGTTTGATGAGAGGGGGGCAGGGACGTCCGAATTTGATTTTGGGGGAAAAACCCCAAAAAAGGGGGGGGCAAAAAAATTTGGGGGCACGAAAAACCCCTGAGCAGACATGTTAAACAGTTCAAAAAGGGGGGGAAAATTACTAGAAAGGGAAAAAACCCTTTTTTGGGAAAAAAAGGGAAGGACCCTTTGCAAGAGAAAAAAGGGGGGGAAAATATTCCAGCAGAAGTAAATTTCCCCTTTTAGATGAAGACGGCGTGATGAACAGGGGCCCAAACCCCAAAAAAAGCAGATATCATTTATTTTCCCCCAAAAGGGTTTTTTGGTTTTAAAAAAATATTTTTTAAAATAAATCACAACCGGGGGTTTATGTAGAAAAACCGGGTATGAAAAGGAAAAAACGACCTGCCCCCTGATTTTACTGGTGGCCGGCATGAGAAAATCAATAGAGGAATATTTAAAAAATGTACCCATGTAGAGGAGGAAGGAGGACGGGGGAGTTCACCCCCCCACTGGGTGAAGTGGAGGGAAAACCCAAAAACCGCCCCTTTCCAGGTCACATCCATGGAAAACTGGTCCTTACCTAATGCCCCCCTGTAAGAAAAAACCCCCTTTTACGTTTAAAAAACCCTTTTACAAAGTATGTGGGGGCCCTTTTTTAAATTTCCGGACCAAACAGTGAACATGTGCTAGAGTGTACGCAACACAGATCGTTACTCGACACGGCACCGGGTCCATTTTTATTACGGGGCCAAGGTCGATCATTTGTTTCAAAATTTTTTTTAAGGGGCCATGTAAAATTTTTTTAAAATTTTGGAAACTCCCTACTTAAAACCCTTTCCCCCCTTTTTTAAATGGAATGATCGAAAAAAATGCCCCGGGGTTTTTAAAAAACGGGGCTCTCGCACTATGTCGACTCAGCAAATAAAAACTGGGACACTTTTTTTCCCCTTTTTTCCCCTTTTGGAAAACAGACTACACCACACCCCACAAAAGGGTACAGCCCATTTCTTTTGTTGCATGGAGAAAAAAGATTTTCCCTAGCAGGCCGTTTTTAAGGCCAAATTGTCAGAAAAAGTAAAAAAATCATGATCAGGAAAAGGGGATAAAAAACCTAAAGTTTAGTTTAGGGGAAGGCCTATAAAATTTTTAAAGAAAAAAAAAAGGAATCTCACTTGAAAAATAAGAGGCAAAAAAGACGGGAAAAGGGAAAAATGAGAATTTTTTGGGAAAAAGGAGTTTTGGGGTTTTCTTTTTACAACCCCGGGTAAAAAAAACCGGGTTTTTTTGCCGCAATTTTTTAAAAACCCCCACAGGTCCTTTCCCCAAAGGGAAAAAACTAAGTGTCAGAGTTGAATTTTTAAAAAAATTATTTTTGCGGGGGAAAAAGTTTGTTGTCCACATCAATAGGCTAAAGAAGCTTAAAAGGGGAAAAAAATTTGGGGAAAAAAAAGGGCCCGGGGCCCCAAAGACTTAAAGAAAGAGAAATTGGGGAAAAAAAAAGGGGGAAAAGGGGAAAGGGGCTTTAAAAAATTGGTTCAGACCAAAAATTGCGTTCCCCAACCGGGCCCCGACCCCCGGAAAAATAAAACCCAAAAACCCCCATTTTACCCAGTGTTGGATCCCCCCGAAGGGGGGCATGAAATTTTTGGGGTCCCCCCCGTTTTTGAAGCAAGAGACCCTCCCCATGTGCCCCCAACACCCCCTGTCTAGTCGGAATAAGGACTTTAGGGCCCAAAAAGCCCCCGGGGTCAACTAGATCTCGTACGAGAATTAAAAATGAAAAGGGGGAACCAAAAATGCGTGATAGCTATCCCCGGGCTAGGGTTTTCGTGACTAAATACACGAGACTTTGGGGTCGAAAAACAATTTTTTTTTTTTAAAAAAAAATTTTCTATTGTCTGTGGTTAAAACAAAAAGATGTCGAACTTTTTCTACAGACCCCCGGGCCCCCGGGGGTAAACACTGACAGCCCCCCCAAAAACCCCCCCCCCCCCCCCCCCCCCTTTCAATGCGACATGTTTTGGTCCCAAAATCTGACGTCAAAAACCCCAAAAACGCTGACGAATGAAGTGCGTACTTGCATTTTAGCAGGGGGATTCGTATCATTTAAAGATTAGTTTTTTAATAAAAAAAGGTCACCCCCTCCTTTTTAATATGGTGTTTGGGGAAAAAAATGGGGGTTTTTTTTGGGGGTACCCCAAATTTAACACTGTTCAGTAAATGTAGGTTTGTGTACTTGAAACTTAAAATTAAAGTAGATTTTTTTGGGGAAACTTTAAAAATCCTTGTTGTGTTACAGGTTGCATGCTGACCCCAAAAAGGGGGGAAAAATTTTTGAAAAAACCTTTGAACCACAGTACGGTTTTTTTTAAAAAAAAAAAGGGAAAAAATTTTTTTAAAAAGGGGGCCCCTTTCGGGGTTTTTTGTTTTAGGCTTGGATTGGAACCATAGAAGAGATTATTGCTATTTTTGAGGGGAAGATTTATTTTCTAGTATTTAACCCCAAATTAGAATTTTTTTTTAAAAAACGAATTAGACAAGTGGATATTTTACGGGACAACACTTAAAAAAAAAAGTTTCATTTTAAAGCAGTTTTACCAAAAGGGGGAAAATCCCGAAGAGGTTTATTTAACTTGGGGGGGGAAAATTTTAAAACCCCCTTTTTTTTGGGAAAAACTGCAACTGAAAAAAAGATTTTTTTTCCCCCCTTCATGAAGTGCTGAACTTTTTTACAGTTACAGGAACAAGACATTTTTGGGTCACTTAAAAACCCCATGTGACTTACATGAAACTTCTGGGCCTTTTTACCAAAAAAAAATTTCCCCGGAAGTGTTAACAAATTTTCCCCCGTTTTTTTAAAAAAGGTTTTGGTAATACCCCCCACATGACTTTTTTAAGGGGAAAAAATTAAAAAAAGGGGATATAATGTGGCTTAATTAACTTTGCATGGGGGGGAGGACTTAATTTTCCCCCATTAAAAAAAGGGGGGAAATTTTTGCTATTTTACTTTTGAGTAAAAATTTGGATGAACTCGTAGATGCCGTACAGTGTGTGCTTTTAGGCAAGCGGGGCCAAAATTTAAACGGGTTTTTGTCCAGGACACCTTACGTAACTTTTAGGGGAATACATCTCGTTATTCCCCGAAAATTATGAAGGGGTTTTTCGGGAAAACCCAAATTTAAAAAATTTTTACTTGTACTATGATCGGGTTTAAAAGGGAGCCATTGTGGGTGATGCCCTAATATTGGGGTTAAATTTTTTAAAAGTCCCCCCTAAACTCCCAAATTTTGTAATTTTGTATTGTCCAAATTTAAAAATTTTTTTCCCCAAACCCCCTTTTTAAAAAAAACCCCCTTTTGTTAAAAATAAGCCAAAAAAATTTTATTTTGGTTTTAAAAAAAAATTAACACAGCTAGGGGCCCTTTTTCAGGGAAAACCCAAATCAATCGCTGCTTTTTGGGGGCAGGTTGTTGGGCCCCCAAAAAAAAGCAATTTAAACGAAAAAAATTTGTAACGTGTGGTCAAGTTTATTTTTCCAGCCTTGGACTCACATAAGTTTTTCCCCCAAAACAAAATTTTTAAAATCACAAGGAAACCCGAAAAGGCCCCCGCCCCCAAAAATTTTTGGATTTTAAAATTTCCCCGACCCCCAACAATTTTACCTTTCGTTTTTTTGGGAGAACCGAAGTGGCCCCCCTCACCCCAAAAAGAACCCCCGGGGGAGCGGATTCTTTTCCCAAAAGCCATGCGGTGCACATGTGCCCGGGGCCCCTTTTCTTGTGCCCCCAAACTAAAGGGAAAACAACGAATGGCATTTCCCCAACCCCAAATTTCTCCCCCACCAGATAAAGTGGGGTTTTTAAAAAGGACCAGGGGGTTGAACTTTTTTTCCGGAGCCGTTCCATCTGCAGTTTTTTAAAAAAATGTTTTTTAAAAGTCAAAATTTACTACTCCACGGTGACGTGATTAAAAAATTTTTCATTTTCCCCCATACTTTTTCACAGGAAAAAACCAAAAGGGGGCTTTGGGGGGACACCCCTTTTAATTTTCAAAAAATTTTGGGACCTTGACTGTTTCACTTTTTAAAAAATTTTCCCTTTTGGGGCCTATTTTTGCAGATTGATTATTTTTTTTAAAAACTAAAGGGCACCCCCTTTCTAAAAACCTTTTAAAAAAAATCCCCCGACCCCAAAAACCGGGGTTCCCCCTAAATTTCCCAAAAGCGATTTTTCTAAAAGAGGAACCGGGGACCCAAGCTCGATATTTTTACGACGTACCGGATGCTTCGTGAAGACGATGGGGAAATTTTTAAAGACTGTTTTTTTTTTTTTGTACTGGTTGAATTTTTTTTAGGGTTTTTTTTTTATATTTTTTACCCACTCCCCCCTACTTTTTCCCCCCACACCATTTTATCACTAGGACGCAGTGATCTAAGGGGGTTTGATGGCTTTTTTTTTCCCCTTTCCAAAAATAAACCCGGGGGGGTTTTTTTCACGGGGTTTTTTTTAAAAGGGGAAAATTTTAAAATTTCCCCTTTTTATTGTACTTATTTTGGGTTTTTTTTTTTTGGGGTTTTTTTTAATTTGTTTACTTGGGACATTTTTTTAAATTCATTCTTAAAATTTTTGGTTAAAACGTTGTTTAAAGATTCGCTCCCGAATTTTTTTTTTAAAAAAAGGGGAGAGAGGAATGAATAAAAAATTTAGTGGAGATTTTTTTTTTGGGGAAATTTTTGGGGATTTTTGGTTTAAACAATATTTAGGCTTTTTTTAAATTTGTTCCCTGCATTGCCACTGGGGGTTTTTCCCCCTGAAGTGCAGTAAACGTTGGTTCACCGCACTTTGAAGTATGAAAAAGGGGGGAAATTTCCCCTTAATTGTTTTATAAAGGAAGATTCCGCGGGGCAAACGTCCTCATTCCCTTTTCAGAAATTTTGTAAAGACGTTTTTAAAATTCCCCCTTTTGCTTTTTTAACTTCGGCGTGATTAAAAAAAATGGTTTAGGCTTTTGCGTGAAAAAAAAGGGGAGCTGTATTAAATTTTTTTTTTGGGGCTTTAAAAACGTTGGGGGAAAACGGAGTTTTTTTGGGGTTTTTTTAAAAACTTTGGGGGGGGGGAAATTTGAAATTCTAAATTTGTTTACAACGGGGTTTTTAAAAAAATTTCATTAAGAGGGCAAGCAGTTAATTTAAACCCCTTTACTTAAAAATTTTTTAAATGGGGAAGTTGTTAATTTTTTTTTAAAATTGTAAATTTTTTTTTTTTGTATATAATACATTTAAAATTTTTTTTAAAAATTTTAAATCGCTGTATTTTTTTGTTTTTTTTGAAAATTTAAACCTGGGGGGCGTATCGAAAAAAGTGTAGGCTACTTTTCCCCCTACGGGGGGCAGCAAATTTAAAAAATTTTGGGGCCCCCCAGCGATTGCCTTATGGGGTCCCCCCGGGAATAAACCTGCTTCAGAGAATTGAGTTTTGGGGGGAAAAAGGAAAATTTTTGGGGGGTTGGCACTACTTTAAAATTTTTTTAAAAAATTATGCTTTTTTAGAAGAAAAAAACGTTTAAAATTTTTTTCAAATTTTTTTCCCCTGTGAAATTTCAATGTCTAAGAACAAAATTTTTTAGTAAAAAAAATTAAAATTTAACCCCTATTGAAAAAAAATACAAATAAGCCATAGTTGTATTTCCCCCTTTTTGGGGGATTACTCAACATATAGAAAAAAAAATTTTTTTACTCGAAAAACGTCAGTAAAATTGATATATTTTAAATTTTAAACCAAAGATCGTTTTTTACTTAAAAAAAAAAACCCCAAAAGAAATGACATAAAAAGGGGAAATTACAAAAACTATTTACAGACTGGGTTTTCCCCTTTCCCTAAATTTATCCCAAACAATAATTTTTTTAAAAGGGTTTAAAAAAAAAACTGTTTCAATTTGGCGTTTTGGGAAGCCGAAAACGCTTAAAAATTAAAAATTTTGGGGTTTTTCCGGGGGAAAACAAAAAATTTTCTAAAAAAAAAATTTTTAAAAGTACACAAAAAAAATTTAATCCATTGTAAGATTCAAAAAAAACCCCCTTTTAGTTGTTTTTCATTTTTATCTGATTATCAAAATTGGGGACAAATATTATTACTCGAAACATCAGAAAAAAATTTGATATTTTTTTAAAAATCGGGCAAATTTCGATTTTACTTAAAAAAACCCAAAAAGAAAGGGACTTTCATATGTATATAAAACTCTTAGACACGGGGGGGGTTTTCCCTTTTCCCAAAAAATTTTTTATAAAAAAAATTTAATTTTTTTAAAACCGTTTTTAAAGAAAAAATTTTTTTAAAATTTTCTTTTTTTTAAAAGGGGGGGAAAACGTTAAAAATTTCAAATTTTTTTTTCTCCGAACTTCAATTTTAAAAAAAAAAAATTTTTAGTAAAAAAACCTTTTTTCCTTTTCCCCCAAAATTTTACAAAAAACCCCTTTTTTTTTTATTTCATTTTTTTGGGATTCCCCCAACATATGGGGACATAAAATTTTACTCGTTCGCCCCAGAAAAATTTTGATGTACTTTAATAAAACAAAGTTCTTTTTTTTTTTCCCCAATTTTTAAAACCCCAAAGAAAGAATAGGGGGAAAACAAAACAAAAAAGACAGACGGGGATTTTTTTTTTCCCCCTTAAATTTATACAAAAAAAAATTTGGGGGGTTAAGTTTAAAAAAAAAAATTTGTTTCAAATTCCCCGGGTTTAAAAAGCTGAAATTTTTAAAAATTTAAAAAATTGTGTCTTCTCGGAAAATCTATGTCTAAGAATAAATTTTACTACAAAACCCCCCAAAATTTCCTATTGTAAAATACTAAAGTACGCCATAGTTTTTTTTTCACTCTTTAAAAATTTACTCAACAAAAAAAAGAAAAAAATTTTTTACTCGTGTAGTGCCTACCCCAGAGTGTTAAAAACCCCTACAGCTCAATTCTCTGAAGCAGGTTCTATCAAAAAGGCCCGTTTAAAAAAATTCGTGGATTCCCTATTTCTAATTTCGCTGCCCCCCGTAGGCGGGAACAGTACCCCCACACTTTGCCGATTACCCCCCCCGGTAATTGTCAACGTTTTCAAAATAATACAGTCGTTTTTAAAATTTAAATAACTTTTAAACCCGTTTTATTATACAAAATAAATAAATTTACAATAAAATTTAAATTTAAAATTTTTACGTTAAATTGCCAGAAAAAGGGGTTTAAAATTTAAATTCTTGCCCTTTAATAAAAATTTTTAAAAACCGCGTTGTTTTAAAAAAAAATTTTGAATTTTAAAATTTCCCCTTTTACCAAAGTATTAAAACACCAAAAGTGCTCCCCTTTTCCCCCAAAAATTTTTTCCCCAAAAAAAAAAAAAAATTTTTTTACACTCAATTTTTTTGCACGCACAGCCCCTAAAAAAATATTTATAATCATCGCCCAAGTAAAAAAGCAGGGGGCTTAATTTTGTCTTTTTCAAAATTTTTTTAAACGTGAATGGGGGAAAGTTTGCCTTTTTGGAAAAACCCTTTTTAAAAAAAAAATTAAAGGAAATTTTCCCCCCCCAGCATTCTTCAAAGTGCGGTGGGGAAACCCAAAAAATTTACTGCATGCGGTTTTAAAAACCCCTTTTTTTGGGAATGTTTTAGAAATTCAAACCCCAAAAAACCCAACTCATTGTTTTAAAAACCCAAAAAAAAAAAAATTTTCCAAAAAAAAAAACTACCGCTATTAATTATTCATTTTTTTCTTCCCTTTTTCAAAAAAAAATTCCCCGGGGGGGAATCTTTAAAAACGTATTAAAAACCCCCCCTTTTAATGAATTTTTTTAATGCTTGGGGAAGTTAAAAAAAAATTCCCCAAAACAAAAGAAAAAACCAAAACAGTGTACAATACTCAAGTAAATGTGTAATGTCTTAAAATTTTTTAACGTGAAAAACCCCGGGGGGTTTTTTTTTGGAAAAAGGAAAAATTTTAAAGCCATCAAACCCCCTTAGATCACTGGGGGCCTAGTGATAAAATGGTTTTTGGGGGGAAATGTAGGTGAAAATGGGTTTGAAAATATTTTTAAAAAAAAAGAAAAAAAATTAAAAACCCCTACAACAAAATAAAACAGTCTTTAAACCCCTTCCCTTTTCGTCTTACAAAGCAGCCCCTTTTTTTGTGAAAGTAGTCGAGTTTGGGGGTTGGTTTCCCTTTTGGAGTTTTAATTTTGGGGGGGAAAATTTATGTGGGAAACCCTTCCGGTTTTTTTTTGGTTTTTGGGGTTTTTTTTTAAAACGTTGAGAAGAGGTGCCTCTTACCCCTTTTCAAAAAAACACCTGCAAAAATACCCCCAAGAAGGAAAATTAGAACAGTAAAAAAAGTCAAGGTGGCCCAAAAATTGGGGAATTAAAATGGGGGTAAAAAAAGCTTTTTTGGGGTTTTGCTGGGGGTTTTTGTATGGGGGAAAATGTAACATAGTGTTAAAATCAGCAGTCCCTCGTGGAGTAGTAAATTTTTTTTTTTAAAACCTCAATTTCAACAACGCAGATGGAACTGTCCCCGGGAAAATGTTCAACCCCCTGGCCCCTTAGAATCCCGGGGTTTATCGGGGGGTTTTAGAAATTTGGGGGTTTTTGGGAAATGCCATCTCGTTCCCCTTTCCCGTCAGCTCTGGGGTCACAAGAAAGGTTTCGGTCAGGGGTGTAGCACCGCATGGCTTTGGGGAAAAAAATCCGCTCCCCGAGAGTTCTCTGGAGTGAGAGATCCACTTTCCCCGGTTTTTCCCCAAAAAAAAAAAAAGGGGACTTGTTGGGCTCGGGGATTTGTAGTTTTCCCCAAAAAAAGTATGTCCCCTGTCCATGCTTTTTTCCTTTTTTGATTTTTAGACATCTGTCTCTGGCACAACTTATGTGAGTCCAAGGGGGGGGAAAAAAAAAACTTGACTCACAAAAATTTCAAAATTTTGTGTATAAATTGTGTTTTTTGCCCGGGGGATTTGCAAAAAACCCCCCCCCCCAACGCCCCGCGTTGATTTCGGCTTCCGTGAACAAACGTGGGGGGGGGTTTTTTTTCGTTAAAAAAAAAATACATAAGTTGGGGTTTTTTTGAACAAAAAAATTTTTTTAAAACCCCGGGGTTGGGAAAAAAAAATTTAAATTTGGGCAAAAACAAAAAATTAAAAAAAGGGGGGGGTTGGGGGGGTTTTTTTTAAAATTAAAACCAATATTTTTGGGCATTTACCCACAAAAACTACCCCTTAAAACCCCCTTTATAATACAGGTACAAATTTTTTTTAAAAAAGCTTCCCCCCCAAAACCCTTCAATTTTCCGGCAAAGGGGGGAGATGGTTCACTAAAAAAGTTACGTAAGGTTGGGGGGGACTAAAAACCCCCTTAAATTTGGGGAGTTGCCAAAAGCCCACACTGTCCCCGGGGGCTTCAGTTATCCAAATTCGACCAAACGTAAAATACCAAAATTTTCCCCCTTTTTAAAAAGGGGGAAAAATTTTAAGGTTTTTTCTACCCCCCAAAAAATTTCCCTTAAGCCACATTTATTTTTAGTAATTTTTCCCCAAAAAAAGTCCGTGGGGGGGAAAATTCCCCCCACCTTTTACAATTTCTTTTGGGGGAAAATTTGGTTTTAAAAATTCCGAATTTGTGTTGGGGGGTAGTGCTAGACGTTTTTGTAAAAAAACCCTGGTTGCAAGTGGGGGGGAAAAAAATGTCTGGGGTTTTTTTTAACTTTAACTGTTCGGGGGTTCATGAAGGGAAAAAAAAAAACGGATACAGTTTCAGTTTCCCAAAAAAAAATTTTAAAATTTTCACCTCCCAAGTTAACTAAACCCCCTTTTTGGGAAACCAGTTTCGGTAGAAAAAAGCTTTAAATAATGAAGGGGGTTGGGGGCAAGTTTTTGTCCAGTAAAAAAAACCACTTTTTTTTAATTTTTTACAAAAAAAAATTTACAGTTTTTGGGTTTTTCAAAAGAAATAAATTTCCCCCCAAAATAGCAATAATCCCCTTTTTTTTGGCTTTCCCCAAAAAAAACCTAAAAAAATGGCCCCCTTCTTTGTTAAAAAAAAACATCTTTTTTTTTTTAAAAAAAACCTTTCTGTGGTTTTAAAGGTTTTAAAAATTACACCCCCCCCACCAAAAACAAAAAAATTTTTAAACCCTTTAAAACAACAAGGATGTAATGTTCAAAAAATCTCTTTTAAAAATTTTTGTTTTTTAAAATACCCAATCATAAAAAATAAGCTAATTTATTAAAAAGGGGTAGTACCTACTTTCCCACTGAAGTAAAAAACTTATTTTCAGCTGGGCTTTGTTTATGGTCAGAGTGGGGACCGATCATGTTTGCCCAAAAAAAAAAGGGGGCGGTTTTACTGTCAGTGTTTACCACCATGCGGGTTTTGTCTTTGGGAACGTTCGACCTATTTTTTTTTTTTAAACCCCAGAAAAAAAGGAAAATTTCCCTTCTTAAAAAAAATTGTTCTTCGCTCCATCTCGTGTAGTATAGTCACGTACCGTAGTCGCATACCCCAGTCCGTTTTAAAAGGCCGTCCGCCGGGGATCTAAATTTTTCCCCCTACGAGATCAATGATCGGGGGGCTCGGGCCCCAAAAAGCCCCTTTTTTTGCGACTAGACAGGGGGGTGTGTTCGGTGGCACATAGGTGGGGGGCCTTGTTTTAGAACTGGGGGGATCCAAACTTTCATGTCCCCCCCCGGGGGGACCCCAAAATTTTGGGGAAAATGCTGTTTTTGGGGGTTTATTTTCCCGGTTTTTCCCCGGTTTTGATGGGGAATTTTTGGGCCCCAAACCCAAATTTTTAAAAGTTTTCCCCCCTTCAAAACCCCTTTTCTTTGCCCCAAAATTTCCCCTTTTTTTTTGGGGTTTTTTTGACCCCCCCTTTGGTTTTCCCAAAATTTTTTCCCCATAAGCTCTTTTACCCCTTTTTATGGGGAAAAAAAAACTTTTTCCCCGCAAAAAAAATTTTTTTCAAAAATTTAACTTGACAGGCCTTTTTGCTGTTCCCTTTTAAGGGCCCCCGCCCGGGTTTTAAAAGAAATTTTTCGGAAAAAACCCCGGTTTCTTACCCGGGGTTGTAAAAAAAAACCCCAAATTCCCCATTTCAAAATTTCAGTTTCCCTTTCCCCTTTTTTTGGGGCCCCTTTTTTTTTCAAGTGAGATTTTCCCGTTGTTTTTCTTTCCCAAATTTAAAAGGGGCCCTTTTCAAACCCCAAAATTTAGGGTTTTTTAATCCCTTGCAGGGGTCATGTTTTTTTTATTCGCGGGGCCCAAATTTTGGTTTTTAAAAGGGCAGCTAGGTAAAATCATTTCTTACCATGAACAATAAAAAAGGGCTGCCCCCGGGTTTTTAAAAGTGGTGTGGGGTCGGGGATCCCCCTAAAAAAAAAAAGGAAACCCCAAAATGCCCAGTTTGTTTTTTTCTGAGTCGACATAGTGCCGAGACCCGTGTTCAAAGCCCGGGTTTTCAGTTTTTTTGATCATTCCTTTTGAATGGGTGGAAAGGTTTTAAGAAACGGATTTTCCAAAAATTTTTAAAATTTTTTCATGTCCCCTTGAAAAATTTTTGAAACAAAGGGGTCGCCCTTTGGGGGCAAATCAAAGTGGCCCGGGTTTTCCCGTGGATACTTTCCCCTTTTTTTTTCGTACACTCTAGAAATGTCTCAGCTTTTTTGGGGCCGGGGAAATTTGGAAAAGGGGGCCCCTTTCTTCTTTGAAAAAAAGGAAAAAAAAGTCAGTATGTATTTGTTTTTTCGGGGGGGTCCTTGGGAAAAAGGCCCCTTTTTGGTCCAGGGGGTTTTACCGGGAAAAAGGGGGGGTTGGTTCCCACTTTTTTCCTAGGGGGGGTATGAACTCTCTGTCCTCCTTCCTCCTTTTTCCCCGGGGTTTTACATTTCCTTTTTTTAAAAACCCCCCAAAAGTTTCCTTATCCCCGGAAAACCCGTAAATCACGATATGGGGGCGGATTTTCCCCTTTTTTATACCCGGGGAGCTACATAAACCGGACCCCTGATTCATTTTAATAATAAATTTTTTCTAAAACCCTTGGGACAACTAGCTGATATTGTTTGTGGATTTTGGGGGCCTTTTTAAAAACACGCCCCCCCCTTTATCAAAAAAAGGAAAATTTTTTTCTGCTGGAATATTTTCCCGGCTTTTTGACTCTTGGGGGAAAAAAAATCCTTCTTGGGGTTCCCCAAAAGGAAAATTTTTTTCCCTTAAAAAAAATATCCCCCCCCTCTAGAACTGTTTTTTAAAAAAGTCTGCTCAGGGCATCAAAAAAGACCTATTTTAGAGCCCGCCTTTTTTTCAACTACAAAAAAAAAAACGGGCAGTCGAGACTCCCCCCCCATTTAAACGATATTTTTGGGGGCCCCAAAAAAAGCAATTTTTTAGTTTCTGGGGGTTTTTGGGGGGAAAAATTTTAAAAGGAACTTTTTCCCATAAGGTAACAACGAAAATTTTTTCGTTGCCCCTACCAAGGGGGAGCATTTCCCCCTTTTGAGGTGATATGCTTTTTTTTGCCTTTTCCCTCTGTCTCCCCCCGTAACTAAGGGCGTTCTACTCCCCCCGCACCTGAACAAGATGGCGGCGGAACCGGGGGCTTTAGAGGGTCCCCCTTTTTGGGGAAATGAATGGCACCCCCGAAATTTGGGGGGGCCATCACGGGGGGGGGTAATAAAAATTTGCCTTCATTTCCCAACGCCTTTTTTTGCTTGGCCCCATAAAAACTGTTGTCCTTTTCCCCCTCAACTCCGTAAGGGGGGGGGGTTTCTTTTTTTTAGCAAAACCCCCCGGGGGTATTTTTCCCGTAGAACGAAGAAGGCCCCAAAAAAAATTTGAATATCCTTAACACTTTTCGGGGCTGGTAATTTTTTTCCCCCGCCTTGACTTTTCAAGGAAAAGGGGGGGCCCAAACCCCTGCTTCTGTAAGCACAAATCCAAAAAGGGGGTTTAACCTGGGGGTTTTTTCAAACACGCACTTTCCCCGGGTTTTTGTTGAGGGTTTTCCCCTTTTTAAACCTCTGCAGTACATTTTCCCCCCGCGGGCAATGTTCCTGTGCCGACTTGGGGAAAAAAAATAAAACATCTATGAAAAAACCCCCACTCAGGTTTCCCCCCAGGTTCTTCAAAACCACGTCCTTTTTCCGTTTTTAAACTCGATGGGGGGTTAAACAAACCCCCGGGCAAGCGGTTTAAACTCAAAAATTTTTCCAAAAAAAAAAATGAAAAGCTCGTTTTTTTTTTTATCTTCTTGGGGGTTTTTTTTTTTTTCCAGAACCCGCTATAAAAATCAAGGACTGTAAAATATTTTTGGGGACCCCCAAAAAGGGGGGGGGTTGTCTTTCGAACACTGGCAAAGGTAGGTGTAAATTTTTTTATGCGTTCAAAAAGGGGGGTAAAAAAAAAAAAAAAGCGAAAAATTTTTTTGGGGCCCCAAAAAGTAAATTTTTTAGGGACGGGATGGGGGCCGGGGAAACCCCGGGGGAAATTTCTTTCTCTTTTCCCCCCCCTTTTTCCCCCATTTTTTTTTTTTTGGGGAAAATTCTTTTTTTTCTAAAAGGGGGTTTTGGGGGAAACCCCATTTTTTCTTTTTTTTTTATGGGTCGTGCGCCCCCCGTCAGTTAATTTTTTTTTAAAAAAAACCCCCCCCCCCCCCCCCCCCCCCCCCCTTTTTATTGTGTTTTTTGCCCCTAAAACCCCCCTGAGCAAAAACCCCAGTCCCCCGGCTCTTTTTTTCTCTTTCCGCTTGTTTTTTGGGGTTTTTAATTTTCCTTTCTTTTTGCTTATCATACGGGGCCCCTTTTTCCCCGGGGGTTTTTCCCCCGTCGGTAGGTTTTTGCTTCGTTCCCTTTTTAAAAACCTGCCCCCCTCAAAACTCGGACATTTCTTCAGCCACACCCAGAACATTTTTCCGGGGGAAAGGTAGTTCTTTTTTTTCTGAAATTCGCAACCATCACGTAAGCACGCTTTTTGTCGCTTTTTCCCCTTCGGGGGAGCGTCAAAGTGAGCATGGGGGAAAGGGGTAGTTGCCTTTTTTTGGGAAAATCGTGCAAGTCCCGGCAAGTGTACCCCCCGTAGGGGGAAAACTGAGCCGGCTCCCCCAAAAATTAGTGGAGGGGGTTTTTTGCTCCTTCCCAACCCCCCCTTCCCCAATACAATTTGCCTGCCCCGGGGGGGGGGGGGGGGGGGGGGGGGGAAACTTAAATTTTCAGACCCCCAAAAAACCAAAAATTTAAAATCTCGTCTGTCTTTTTTTCCCCGGGGGGGGGTTTAGCTGGGAAAATGTTCGCCCTTTTCGCTTAGCCCCGTTCCCTGCATCTAGGGCGGGGGCCCCCTTGGCCCCCCGGGGGAAAATAGTGGGGGGGTTTTGGGGGCCCCTTGGGGGTTTTGGAAAAACTGTACACTTGGGGCATTTTTATTTTTGGGTTTTGGGAACCATCTTGTGCCCTAAAACCCAAATTTCAGCGCCAAAAAATTTGGCCCCCCAAAAAGGGGGCCCACCAGACCGTGCTTCGTGGGGAGGTACAAATTAAGAATGTGTGTTTGAACTTACACCCATTTAAAAAAACCAAAAGGGAAAACTGGGCTGTTTTTTCCCCCCCTGTCGAGGACGTTTTCCCCCCACTCCATACGGTTCCACGTGGGTTTTTATTTCGGGGGCCCCCCATTAAAGGCCGGGGGGGGGGAGTATCGATTTTGTTGGAGCCCGTGGGGGAAAAAAATTTTTCCCTTTTGACAAATTTTCCCCCCATCTGCACTAAGGGGAAATTGGGGGTGGGGCCCCCCCCCCAACCCCAAAAAATGAAAAAGGGGGTTTTTTTTTTTAGGGGATTGTCAGGGGGATTTTTGGGGGAAAGAGCTTTTGTCGTTTTCACCTCCCTTTTTAAAAATTTCCCTTTGGGGGGGGGTTTTTTGGTTTTCCCTTTTTTTCCCCCCTTTTTTTTTCCCTTTTTGGAGGGGGGGTTATCAATTTTGGGAAAAAGAAGTCTCGAACGCCCCCCCTTTAAAAACCTCCTCCCCGATGAACTAAATGGGGGGGGTTGGGGGGGGCCCCCTTTTTTTTGGGGGCCCTTGGGAAGGGGGGCTCACTAGCAAAGGGGGGTATCCCTTGACTCGGGGGAAAACGGGGGAAAATTTTTTTTGTTTTGGGGGGGGTTCCATTTGGGGAAAAACCCTTGGGGTTACATGAGCTGCTTGGTGGGGGTTTTTAAAGCTGAAAAAAAGGGTGTGTTTCCCTGCGCCCCCCCTCAGCAGAAGACGTGGGGGGCGTTCGGGGGTGGGGTGTTTCGACTGGGTAAAGTGATTTTCAAAAAGAAAACCCCCCTAACGAAAAAAGTGTAAAAAAATTTCATTAAATTTTTCCTGTTTTTTTTTCTTCCTGCAAGGGGGGGTTTCAATTTGAAAACGCTTGCCCCATCGTTTTAGGGTTTGCATACCCCCCCTTTCCTAACCCCGGGGGGTCCCCGGGTTAAAACCCCCCCCAAAAAAACCCCAAAAAAAAAAACTTTTGGCAAATTTTTTGTAGGGGGGCGGGCTGGACAAAGGGTCACCAAAACCCTTTTTGATTTTTCCCCCCGGGAAAGGCCCCCCCCTCTGTCCTTTTTAAAAATTTTTTGTGGAGTTTTTTTTCCCCCTTTCCCGCCCCCCTGTTTTTTAAATTCAAAAAAATGGTATGGGGCAGTATGGGCTATCTCGAAATCTGTGCTTAAAAAAACTTTTAAAAATTTTTTCCATGTAAACTGGTATTTAACCCCCAAGCATCCGTTATAAAAAAACGTGCTGTGCAGTCAAAAAAAGTACAGAAAAAGGACCTTATCAGCGTCTTTTTCCCCAAAATTCCCCCCCTTTAGAACCCTCAAAACTTTTAAAAAAATTCGTTTTTAGTGGAATGGACGGGGTTTTTTTGCCTGACCATTTTTTGGGGGTAATGAAACTAAAAGGGCAAATCTTTTTTGGGGAAAAAAGGCGCTCCCTGGGGGTTTTTTTGGGGGCCCCCCCAAATTTTTTTAATTCGGCCCTTTGGGGTTTTTTCAAGTTCATTGTTTTTTGCGTGCTTTTCCCCCCTGTTGCAATCTAACGTATCACCACAGATTACAAAAAAAAAAAAAAAATTATCCCCCCCCAAAAAATAAAAAAAAAAACAATTTCTTTGGGGTTTTTTCGGCGTATTGTAATTTTGAATTTTTGAATTTTGAAACTCAAGCTCCCTGGGTTTAATTCTAAAGTTAAATACGGAATCCAGTGCGGTTCAAAAAAAAACCCCCCCTGCAAAACCAATTTTTTTTGTGCCTACCCCCCCGGGGGTTGCTACCCTAACTCAATTCTCTGAAGCAGGGGTTTTTTTGGTTAAAAAACCCCCCAAAAGGGGGTCGCTGGATTCCCTTTTTTTTTTTTTCCCCCCCCACAGTAGGCGAACAGTAGCCCCCCCCTTTTTTTTTGATACCCCCCAGGTAATTGTCCCCAAAAAATCAAAATAAAAACAGTCGATTTTTAAAATTTTTAAAAAAAAAACCTGTATTTATACCAAAAAAAAAAAATTTAAATAAAACTTAATTAACAAATTTTTCCCCCTTTAAAATTTCCACGTAAAGGGTTTTTAAATTTTAAAGCCCCTTTCCCCCCTTTAAAAAATTTTTTAAAAACCGGGGGTTTCTAAACAAAAAAATTTAAATTTTCCCCAAAAAACCCCCCCCCCCCCCCCCCCCCCCCCAAATATTAAAACCCAAGAAATGACATCATATGTAAAAAAAACTATTTAAAAGGGACTGGGGTTTTACCTTTCCCATAATTTATCCCAACCCCAATAATCTTTTTTAACGGATAAAGTAGAATTGTTTAATTCGCGTTTTAGAAGTGAAAACGCTTTAAAAATTTCAAATTGTTTTTCTCGGAACGTCAATGTCTAAGATAAATTTTAGTACCCCAAATCCATTATTCCTATTGTCAAATACTAAAGTACGCCTAGTTTTATTTCACTCTTTTGATTACTCAACTATATGAGACAAAAATTTTACTCGTAACGTCAGTAGAATTGATGTAGCTTTAATCACAAAGTTTTTACTTCAACTTAAACCAAAGAAATGAAATCATATGTAAACAAAACTTTTAGACAGACTGGGGTTTTACCTTTCCCTAAATTTATACAAACAATAATCTTTTTTAACGATTAAAGATTAGAATTGTTTAATTCAGCGTTTTAGAAGCTGAAACGTTAAAAATTTCAAATGTGTTTTCTCGGAAGTCAATGTCTAAGAACAAAAATTTTAAGTACACAAATATTATTCCTATTGTCAAAATACTAAGAAACGCCAAAAGTTTTATTTCACTCTTTTGATTACTCAACATATGAGACATAAATTTTTACTCGTAAGTCAGTAGAATTGATGTGTTTTAAATAGAAAAGTTCGTTTTTACTTCAACTTAAACCAAAGAATGACATCATTTGTAACAAACTATTGACAGACTGGGGTTTTATTTCCCCCTAAATTTATACAAACAATAATCTTTTTAAAACGATTAAAGGGATAGAATTGTTTCAATTAGCGTTTTAGAAGCTGAAACGCTTAAAAATTTCAAATGTGTTTTCTCGGAACGTAAATTTGTTAAGAATAAAATTTTTTAAGTACAATCATTATTCCTATTGTCAAAATACTTAAAGTACGCTTGTTGTATTTCACTCTTTCTGATTATCAACATATGGACAATATTTTACTCAAAAAGTCAGTAAAATTGATGTACTTTATTCAAAAAGTTGTTTTTACTCAATTTGAACCTAAAAAATGAAATATATTTAAACAAAACTATTAGACAGATGGGGTTTTTTTTTCCCCTTAATTTTACAAAGAAAAATCTTGTTTACGTTTAAAGTTAAAATTGTTTCAATTCAGCGTTTTAAAAACATAAAACGTTTAAAAAATTTCAAATGTGTTTTTTGGAACGTCTATGTCTAAGAATATATTTTTGTAACCTCCATTTTCCCTATTGTAAAGATACTAAAGAACGCCTTTTCTATTTCACTCTTTTGATTATAACAAAGGGAAAAAAAAAAATTTTTTTTATCAAAAGAGAGAATTATGTATTTAAATAAAAAGTTCGTTTTTTACTCAATTTAAACGAAAGAAATGACATATATTTAACAAAAACTATTCAAAGCTGGGTTTTACATTCCCCTAATTTTATACAAAAAATAATCTTGTTTACGTTTAAAGTTTAAATTGTTTCAATTCAGGATTTAGAAGCTGAAAAACCCATAAAAATTTCAAATGTGTTTTTCGGAAGTCAAGTCTAACAAAAAAAATTTTTTAACATACCCTTTTATTCCATTTCCGTACACAAATGGTGTCAGCGGTGGGATCGGGGATTTGTTTTTTAGTGGTTTATTAATCCCACAGCCTTTTCATTTGTGATTTTTCTTGGTTGTCACAATGTGTAGGGATCTTTTCGAGTCCGTTGGGGTTTACTACCTCGATATTTTGTGTCACTCTCCCGTCAGTAGTATTCGTAGTTTTTAATTTGCAAAATTCGTTTTTCTATACTTAACCATAAAAATTGAATCATATGTAACAAAACTATTAGAAGGACTGGGGTCTTCCCTTTTCCCTGAACTTATACACCCATAATCTTGTTTCGGTTAAAGTTAGAATTGTTTAAATTCAGCGTTTTTAGAAGCTAAAAAACGCTTAAAAATTTCAATGTGTTTTCTCGGAACGTCAAGTCTAAGAACAAAATTTTAGTACAAAATCCTTATTCCTATTGTAAAAATACTAAAAAGCCAATTTTATTTCCTCTTTCTGATTACTCAAATAGAGACATAAAATTTTACTCGTAAGTCAGTAAAATTTGTGTAGCTTTAATAAACAAATTTTTTTTTACTTCAACATAAACCAAAAAATGACATATATGTAAACAAAATATTAACAGACTGGGGTTTTCCCTTTTTTCCCAAATTTTACAAACAATAATCTTTTAAAAGTTAAAGAAAAAATTGTTTCAATTGCGTTTTAGAAGGAAAAGTTTAAAAATTTTTAAAATTGTTTTCTCAAAAAAGTAATGTCTAAGAATAAATTTGTCAAAAAACCCTTTTTTCCTATTGTCCAAAAATA
>JAJKFL010000055.1:0-46757 GCA_021186555.1 Reticulitermes speratus | reverse complement strand
TGAAGGGAATCAAAAAAGAGGAAATACAACTATGGCGTTCATTAGTATTTTACAATGGGAATAATTGATACTGTACTAAATTTATTCTTAGACTAACGTTCCGAGAAAACCCATTTATATATTTAACTTTTTCAACTTCTAAAACCTTAATTGAACAAAATTCTAACTTTAACCGAAAAACAAGTTTTATTGTTTCTATAAATTTGGGAAAAGGTAAAAACCCGAGTCTGTCTAATGTTTTGTAACATAAATTCTTTTCATGGTTTTTAAGTTAAGTAAAAACGAACTTTGCTGATTAAAGCTACATAAAAATCCCCCCCCCTTAAGAGTAAAAAAAATTGTGTCCTCATATGTTGAGGAATCAGAAAGTGTGAAATAAATCTATGGCGTTCTTTAGTATCTTGACAATGGGAAATAATGGATACTGTATTAAATTTTGTTTTTAGACATAGACGTTTCAGAAAACACATTTAAAATTTTTTAAGCGTTTTCAAGCTTCCAAAACGTTAAAATTGAAACAATTCTAACTTTAACCGTAAAACAAGATTATTGTTTGTATAAATTTAGGGTAAGGTGAAACCCGACCTGTCTAATAATTTGTATACATATGATGTCATTTCTTTGGTTTAAGTTGAAGTAAAAACGAACTTTGCTGATTAAGCTACATAATATCTACCCCAGTTAAGGGTAAAAATATTTGTCTCTTATTTGAGGAATCAAAAAGATTGAAATACACTATGGCGTTCTTTAGTATCTTGAAAACAGGAAAAAATGGTTTCGTGTACAAAAATTTAGTTCTTAGACATAGACGTTTCCGAGAAAATACATTTGAAAATTTTTAAGGGGTTTTCAGATTCTAAAACGCTTTAATTGTAACTATTCAACTTTAACCGTAAACAAGATTATTGTTTCTATAAATTTAGGGAAAGGTAAACCTGAGTCTGTCTAATATTTTGTATACATATGATGTCATTTCTTTGGGTTTAAGTCAACAAAAACTAACTTTGCTGATAAAGCTACATAATATCTACCCCCCGTTACGAGTAAAAAATTGTGTCTCATATGTTGAGGAATCAAAAAGAGTGAAATACAACTATGGAGTTCTTTAGTATCTTGACAATAGGAATAATGGATACGTGTAATAAAACATAGTTCTCAGACATGGACGTTCCGAGAAAACAATTTGAAATTTTTAAGCGTTTTTCAGCTTCCAAAAACTTTGAATTTAACAATTCTAACTTTAACCGTAAACAAGATATATGTTTGTATAAATTTAGGGTAAGGTAAACCCCGAGCCTGTCTAATAGTTTTGTATACATTTTGAGGGTCATTTCTTTGGTTTAAGTTGAAGAAAAAAACGAACTTTCTAAATTAAATCTACATAGAACCTACCCCCCTTTAACGAGTAAAAACATTTTTTCTCTTTATGTAAGGAAACAAAAGGGGGAAATAAAAGACCAAAGGGTTTTTTTTTTAAGTATCGGGGAAAAAAAATAGGAATAATGGAAACGTTTTTTTAAAATTTTATTTTCTTAAACGTAGACTTTCCAAAGAAAACACATTTGAAATTTTAAAAAGCGTTTTCAGTTTCCAAAACGTTGAATTGAAAAAATTCTAATTTTAAAAACCGTAAACAAGATTTACTTTTGTAAAAATTTTGGGGAAAGGAAAAAACCCCGAGCCTGCCCTAATATTTTTTGTATCCCAATGTGTAAATTTTTTTGGGGTTTAAGTTGAAGTAAAAACGAACTTTGCGATTAAAGCTCCCAAAATTATCTACCCCCCTTCCCGAGTAAAAAAATTGGTCCAAAATTTTTGAGGAATCAAAAATGTGAAAAAAAAATCTAGGGCGTTCTTTATTATTTTGACAATAGGAATAATGGTTTACGTGTATTAAAATGGATACGTGTATTATAAAATTTAGTTCTTAGGACATAGAAGTTCCTAGGAAAACACATTTGGAAATTTTTAAGCGTTTTCAGCTTCCAAAGACGTTGAAATTGAAACAATCCTAACTGTTTAACCGTAAAGATGATTACTTTTTGTATAAATAAATAAACAATTTTTTCGGGTAAGGTAAAAACCCGAGCCGGTCTAATAGTGTTGTATTAATTTGATGTCCATTTCATTGGTTTAATTTGAAGTAATTACGTTCTTTGCTGGATTAAGCTAAAACATTTAATATCTACCCCCCTTTCAAAGTATAAATATTATGTCTCATTTGTTGAGGAATCAGAAAGAGTGAAAATACTACTATGGCGTTCTTGTAGTATCTTGACAATTGGAATAATTGATACGGTGACTAAAATTTAGTTCTTAGAATAGGCGTTCCGAGAAATACACTTTAGAAATTGATTAAGCATTTTTCAATCTTCTAAAACGCTTAATTGATACTATTCTAATTTTAACCGTAAACAAGTTTATTGTTTCTTATAAATTTAAGGTAAAGGAATATAAAACCTAGGTATGTCTATTTGTTTTGTTACATATGTTGTCATTTCTGTTGGTTTAAGTTGTTGTATAAAACGATCTTTGCTGATTAAAGCATACTAATATCTACCCCCGTTACGAGGGTTTTTTTTTAAATGGTTTCTTAATTTTCTTTATTTGTATTGTGGTTTTTATTATATTTTTTGTTTTTATATTTGCTCTCTGTTTTGTTTTTTTTTTTATATTTGTTTGTTCTTTGTGATATTTTATGTTGTGTTAGTTTGCCTGTTGGGGGGATTTTTTTTTTTATTTTTTTTTGGTTTTGTTTTTTTGTAATATTTTTTTTTTTTTTTTTTGTTATTCTTTAATTTTTTTTTTGTTAGTATATTTTTTGTTGTTATTTTGATTTCTTTGTGTGACTTTTTTATTTTTTTGTTTTAATCCTTTTTTTTTTTTTTTTGTTTTTGTTTGTTTTTACTGTTTTTTTATAAAAATTGTGTATCATATGTTTAGGAATCAAAAAGAGTGAAATACACGTCTTCTGGAGTTCTTTAGTATTTGACCAATAGGAAGAATGGATCGTGAATAAAATATAGTTCTCAGAACATGACGTTCGAGAAATTTCACTTTGAAATTTTTAAGCGTTTTCAGTTCCAAAACGTTGAATTTTAAACATATTTAACTTTTAACTGTAAACAAGATTATGTTTGTATTATAAATTTAGGGTAAGGTAAAACCCGAGCCTGTCTAATAGTTTTGTATACATATGATGTCATTTCATTGGTTTAAGTTGAAGTAAAAACGAACTTTGTCTGATTAAAGCTACATAATATCTACCCCCCTTACGAGAAAAATATTGTGTCTCATATGTTGAGAATCCAAAAGAGTGAAATACAACTATGGCGATTCATTAGTATCTTGACAATAGGAATAATGGATACGTGTACTAAATTAGTTCTTAGACATAGACGTTTTCCGAGAAAACATTTGAAATTTTAAGCGTTTTCAGCTCCAAAACGTTGAATTGTAACAATTCTAACTTTATACCGTAAACAAGATTATTGTTCTATAAATTTAGGGTAAGGTAAAACCCGAGCCTGTCTAATAGTTTTGTAATACATACGATGTCATTTCATTGGTTTAAGTTGAAGTAAAAACGAACTTTGCTGATTAAAGCTACATAATATCTACCCCCCTTAAGAGTAAAAATATTGTGTCTCATATGTTGAGGAATCAGAAAGTGTGAAATAAATCTATGGCGTTCTTTAGTATCTTGACAAAGGAATAATGGATACGTGTATTAAAATTTGTTCTTAGACATAGACGTTTCTAGAAAACACATTTGAAATTTTTAAGCGTTTTTCAGCTTCCAAAACGTTGAATTGAAACAATTTCTAAACTTTAACCGTAAACAAGATTATTGTTTGTATAAATTTAGGGTAAGGTGAAACCCGAGCCTGTCTAATAATTTTGTATACATATGATGTCATTTCTTGGTTTAAGTTGAAGTAAAAACGAACTTTGCTGATTACAGCTACATAATATCTACCCCAGTTAAGGGTAAAAATATTGTCTCTTATGTTGAGGAATCAAAAAGAGTGAAATACAACTATGGCGTTCTTTAGTATCTTGACAACAGGAATAATGGATTCGTGTACTAAAATTAGTTCTTAGACATAGACGTTCCGAGAAAATACATTTGAAATTTTTAAGCGTTTTCAGATTCTAAAACGCTTAATTGTAACTATTCTAACTTTAACCGTAAACAAGATTATTGTTTCTATAAATTTAGGGAAAGGTAAAACCCGAGTCTGTCTAATAGTTTTGTATACATATGATGTCATTTCTTTGGTTTAAGTTCAAGCAAAAACTAAACTTTGCTGATTAAAGCTACATAATATCTACCCCCGTTACGAGTATAAAAATTGTGTCTCATATGTTGAGGAATCAAAAAGAGTGAAATACAACTATGGAGTTCTTTAGTATCTTGACAATAGGAATAATGGATACGTGTAATAAAACATAGTTCTCAGACATGGACGTTCCGAGAAAACAAATTTGAAATTTTTAAGCGTTTTCAGCTTCAAAACTTTAATTTAACTTAACTTAACCGAAACAAGTTATGTTTGTATAAATTAGGGAAGGTAAAACCAGCCTGTCTAATGTTTTGATACAATGATGTCATTTTGGTTTAAGTGAAGAAAAACGACTTTTGATTAAACTACAATACCACCCCCCTACAGTAAAAACTTGTCCAATGTTGGAACAAAAGTGAATACAACTGGCGTTCTTTAGTACTTGACATAGGAAAATGATCGTGAAATTTAGTTTAGCGGACGTTCCAGAAACACTTGAAATTTTAACTTTAGCTCCAAACGTTGATTAACAATTCTAATTTAACGTAAACAGATATTTTTATAATTTAGGTAGGTAAAACCGCTTCAAAGTTTTGTATCAATATTCATTTCTTTGGTTTAAGTTAAGTAAAAACGACTTGCTGATAAAGCTACATAATTCTACCCCCTTACATAAAATATGTGTCTCATATGTTGAGAATCAGAAAGTGTGAAATAAATCTTGGCTTCTTTGTATCTTAAATAGATAATGGATAGTGATTAAAATTGTTCTTAGACAAGCCCTTTAAAAAACATTGAATTTTTAAGCGTTTTCAGTTTCCCAAAACGTTGAATTAACATCTAACTTAACCGTAAACAAGATTATTGTTTGTATAAATTTAGGGTAAGGAAACCCAGCCTCTAAATTTGTAACATATGAGTCATTTCATTGGTTTAAGTTGAAGTAAACGAATTCTGTTAACTACTAATCTACCCCTTAGATAAAAATTTCTCTATTTAGATCAAAGAGTGAAATAAACTATGCGTTCTTGTATCTTGCAAAGAATAATGATCGGTAAAATTTGTTCTTACATAACTTCCGAAAAAACATTGAATTTTAAGCTTTAATTCAAAAGTATTGAAATTCAAACTTTAACCGTAAACAAGATATGTTTCATAAATTTAGGAAAGTAAACCGTCTGTTAATAGTTTGTAACATAGATGTATTTCTTGTTTAAGTTAAGTAAAACGACTTGCTGATTAAGCACATTATCTACCCCCTAGAGAAAAAATTGTGTCTCATATGTTGAGAATCAAAAGGTGAATAAACATGGTTCTTTAGTATTTGACAATAGAATAATGGATACGTGTAAAAAATGTTTAGACATGACTTCAAAACAATTGAAATTTTTAAGGTTTCAGCTTCCAAAACGTTGTTTTAACAATTCAAACTTTAACCGTAACAAGATTTGTTTAAAATTTAGGGTAGGTAAACCCAGCCTGTCTAATATTTTGTAACATATGATGTATTCTTGGTTTAAGTTGAAGTAAAAACGAACTTTCTATTAACACTATACTACCCCTAGGTAAAAATTGTCTCAATGTTGGAATCAAAAGAGTGAATACAACTATGCGTTCTTTAGACTTGACAAGAATATGGATCGGTTAAATTAGTCTTAGACATAATTCAGAAAAACATTGAAATTTTAGCGTTTTCATTCCAAAACGTAATTGAACATCCACTTACCGTAAAAAGATTATTTTTATAAATTTAGGGAGGTAAACCCGAGCTGTCTAATTTTGTATATTGATGATTCTTGGTTTAATTAAGAAAACAACTTTGCTGATAAGCTACAATATCACCCCTTTAGTAAAAAATTGTGTCTCATATGTTGAGGAATCAAAGATGAAATAAACATGGGTTTTTAGTATCTTGACAATGGAATATGACGTGAATAAAATTAGTTTTACAAGACGTTCCGGAAAAAAATTTGAATTTTAGCTTTTCATTCAAAACTTAATTTAAATTCAACTTAACCGTAAACAGATTATGTTTTATAAATTAAAGGAAGGTAAAACCTGTGTCTAAATTTTGTATACAATGAGTCATTTCTTTGGTTTATTTAATAAAAACGAACTTTCTGTTAAACAAACATATACTACCCCCTTACGAGTAAAAAATTTTCATATGTTGAGGAATCAAAAGGTGAAATCAACTATGGTCTTAGTATTGACATAGGAATAATGGAACGTTGTTAAAATAGTTCTAGACTGACGTTCAGAAAACATTTAAATTTTTAAGGTTTCAGCTTCCAAAACGTTAAATTTTTTTTAACAATCAACTTAACGAAACAGATATTTTGTATAATTAGGGTAAGGTAAAACCCAGCTGTCAATGTTTTTTACATATGATGTCTTCATTGTTTAAGTTGAAGTAAAAGAACTTTGCTGATAAGCTACATATACTACCCCCTACGAGAAAATATTGTGTCTCATATTTTGAATCAAAAGGGAAAAAACTAGCGTCTTAGTATCGACAATAGGAAAATGGTACGGTATAAATTAGTCTTAACAAGACTTTAGAAAACCATTTGAAATTTTAACGTTTCAGCTCCAAAACGTGATTAACAATCAATTTAAACCGTAAACAAGATATTGTTTATAAATTAGGTAAGGTAAAACCGAGCGTAATAGTTTTGTATACATAGAGTATTTCATGGTTTAAGTTGAAGTAAAACGAACTTTGCGATTAAGCTACATAATTCTACCCCTTAGGTAAAATATTTCCTATGTTGAGGATCAAAGGTGAAATAAACTATGCGTTCTTTAGTATCTTGAAAAAGGGAAATATGGATACGTTATAAATTTTCTAGACAAACTTTCGAAAACATTTGAATTTTTAGCGTTTCATTCAAACGTTATTGAACAATCTAACTTTAACCGTAAACAGATATTTTTTAAAATTAGGAAGGTAAACCCAGCTGTCTAATATTTTGTAACATATGTGCATTTCTTGGTTAAGTTGAAGTAAAACAACTTTGCTGATTAAGCTACAATATCCCCCTTAAGTAAAAATTGTTCTTATGTTGAGAATCAAAGATGAAAACAACATGGGTTTTTAGTATCTTGACAAAGAATATTTCGTGTATAAATTTGTTCTAGCATGACGTTAGAAAAAATTTGAATTTTAAGCTTTCATCAAAACGTTAATTTAACATTCTACTTAACCGTAAACAATTATTGTTTATAAATTTAGGAAGTAAACCCGAGCGCTAATATTTTGAACAATATGTCATTCTTGGTTTAGTAAGAAAAACACTTTCGATTAAATTAATATATCTACCCCTTACGAGTAAAAATTTGTCTCATATTTGAGAATCAAAAGAGTGAAATACAACAGGGTTCTTTAGACTGACATAGATAATGGATACGGAATAAATTTGTTCTAGACTACGTTCCAGAAAACAATTTGAAATTTTAAGGTTTTCAGCTTCCAAACTTAAATTTAACAATCTAACTTTACCGTAAAAAATTATTTTGTATAATTTAGGTAAGTAAACCCGGCCTGTCTAATATTTTGTATAATATGTTCATTCTTGTTATTGAAGTAAACAACTTTCGATAAACTACATAAACTACCCCCCTTAAGAAAATATTGTCCATATGTTGAGGAATCAGAAGATGAAATACAATATGGCTTTCTTGTACTTGACAAGAAAAAGGGTACGTTTAAATTAGTTCTAACTAGACTTTCCCGAAAAACATTGAATTTTAAGATTTCACTCAAAACGTAATTGAACATTCTAACTTTAACCGTAAACAAGATTATTTTTAAAATTTAGGAAGAAAACCAGCTGTCAATAGTTTGTATCAAAACTTTCTTGGTTAAGTTGAAGTAAAAACGAACTTTCTGATAAGCTACAAATATCTACCCCCTTACGAGTAAAAAATTGTGTTCATGTTAGAATCAAAAGGTAATAAACTATGGGTTCTTTAGTATCTTGAAATAGAATAATGGTCTGTAAAAATTAGTTCTAACATGACGTTCAGAAAACATTTGAAATTTTAAGCGTTTTCGCTCCAAAACGTTAATTTTACAATTCTAATTAACGAAACAAATTTTGTTTTAAATTTAGGTAAGGTAAAACCCGACTGCTAATAGTTTTGTATAATAGAGTCATTATTGTTAGTTGAAGTAAAAACGAACTTCTGATTAAATAATATATCTACCCCCTAGGGTTTAAAAATTTGTCTCATATGTTAGAATCAAAGAGTGAATAAACATGCGTCTTAGTATCTGACAATAGAATATGATCGTGAAAATTAGTTCTAACATAACGTTCAGAAACCATTGAATTTTAAGCTTTTCACTCAAAACGTTAATTTTAACAATTCAATTAAACCGTAAACAAGATTATTGTTTTAAAATTGGAAGGTAAACCGAGCTTCAAAAGTTTTTACATAGATGTCATTCTTGGTTTAAGTTGAAGTAAAAACGAACTTTGCTGATTAAAACAAATACTCCCCTTAGGTAAAATATTGTCCTATGTTGAGGAATCAAATGTGAAATAAACTATGGCTTTTTATACTTGCAATAGGAAATGGATCGTGATAAAATTTGTTTTAACAAGACGTTCAGAAAACATTGAAATTTTTAAGCGTTTCGTTTCCCAAAACGTTAATTGAACATTCTACTTTACCGTAAACAAGATTATTGTTTATAAATTAGGTAAGGTAAACCGACTGCTAATATTTTGTATACATATGAGTCATTTTTTGGTTTAAGTTAAGTAAAACGAACTTTGCTGATTAAGCTACAAATATCACCCCGTAAGGAAAAAATTGTCTCTAGTTGAGGAATCAAAAGGTGAAAACAACTATGGGTTTTTTATCTTGACAAAGAAAGGATCTGATAAATTTAGTTTAGACATACGTTTCGAGAAAAAATTGAAATTTTTAAGCGTTTTCAGTTCAAAACGTTAATTTTAACATTCTACTTAACCGAAACAAGATTTGTTTTTAAATTTAGGGAAAGGTAAACCGAGCTGCTAATATTTGTAACTTTGATGTCTTCTTGGTTTAGTAAAAACAACTTTTGATTAAACTACATAAACTACCCCCTAGGTTAAAAATTTGTCTCATTTGAGGAATCAAAGAGTGAAAACAACTATGGGTTCTTTAGTATCTTGACATAGGAAATGTACGTGAATAAAATAGTTCTCGACTGACGTTCCAGAAAAAAATTGAAATTTTTAAGCGTTTTCAGCTTCCAAACTTGAATTTAACATTCAACTTAACCGTAAACAATATTTTGATAAATTTAGGTAAGTAAAACCCGAGCCTGTTAAAATTTTGATCATATGAGTCTTTCTTGGTTTAAGTGAAGTAAAACAACTTTCTGATTAAACTATATACTACCCCCTTTCAGTAAAAAATTTGTCTATATGTTGAGAACAGAAAGAGTGAATACAACATGCTTTTTTTTCTTTGACAATAGGAATAATGGATAGTTTTAAAATTAGTTCTAGACTGACGTTCCAGAAAACACATTGAAATTTAAAAGGTTTTCAGCTCCAAAACGTTTTTAACATTCTACTTAACGTAAACAAGATTATTTTTGTATAAATTAGGTAGGTAAAACCGGCTGTCATAGTTTTGTTACAAAATGTCATTTCTTGGTTTAGTTGAAGTAAAAACGAACTTTGTGATTAAAGCTACAAATCTACCCCCTTACGAGTAAAAAAATGTCATTGTTGAGGAATCAAAGGTGAAATAAACTTGGTCTTTATATCTAAATAGGAATAATGGATCGGTATAAATTTAGTTCTAGACATGCGTTCAGAAAACACATTGAAATTTTTAAGCGTTTTCAGCTTCCAAAACGTGAATTAACAATTCTAACTTTAACCGTAAAAAGATTATTGTTTGTATAATTAGGGTAGTAAACCGGCCTGTCTAAGTTTTTTACTATGATGCATTCATTGGTTTAGTTAAGTAAAACAACTTTCTGATTAACTACATATTAATACCCCTTTTACGATAAAAAATTTCTTATGTTAGAATAAAGAGTGAAATACAACTATGGTTCTTAGTATCTTGACAAGGATATGATCGTGTACTAAATTTAGTTCTAGACATAACGTTCGAGAAAAACTTGAATTTAAGCTTTTCATCAAAACGCTAATGAACATTCTAACTTTAACCGAAAAAAGATTATGTTTTATAAATTAGGAAGGTAAACCAGCTGCTAATAGTTTTGTATACATAGATGTATTTCTTGGTTAGTTGAAGTAAAAACGAACTTTGCTGATTAAAGCTCAAATATCTACCCCCCTTAGAGTAAAAAATTGTGTCCAATTTAGGAATCAAAAGGAAATACACTATGGTTCTTAGTATCTGACATAGAATAATGGATACGTGTAAAATAGTTCTAGACATGACGTTCAGAAAACAATTTGAATTTTAAGCGTTTTCAGCTTCAAAACGTTAATTTTAACATCAACTTAACCGTAAACAGATTATTGTTTTATAAATTTAGGGTAGGTAAACCCGAGCCTGTCAAATATTTGTAAATGATGCATTCTTGTTTAAGTGAAGTAAACGAACTTTCTGAAAAAGCTCTATACTCCCCTTAAGAAAATTGCTATATGTTGAGAATCAAAGAGGAAATCAAATGGCGTTCTTTAGTATCTTGACAAGGAATAATATCGTGTTAAAATTTAGTTCTTAGACAAAAGCGTCCAGAAAACATTGAAATTTTAAGCGTTTCAGTCAAAAGTTATTGAACTTTCTAACTTTAACCGAAAAATTATTTTAAAATTTGGGAAGGTAAACCGAGCCTGTCTAATAGTTTTGTATAATATGAGTATTTTTGGTTTATAGAAAAAACTTTGCTGATTAAAGACTATATCTACCCCCTTCAGTAAAAAAATTGTCTCATAAGTTGAGAAACAAAAGAGTGAATACAACAGGGGTTTCTTTAGTACTTGACATAGGAATAAACGTGATAAAATTAGTTCTAAATGACGTTCAGAAAACATTTAAATTTTAAGGTTCACTCAAACTTATTTAACATTCAAATTAACCGAAACAAGATTATGTTTTATAAATTGGAAGGTAAACCCAGCCGTCTAATGTTTTGTATACATTGATGTCATTTCTTGGTTTAAGTTGAAGAAAAACGAACTTTTGATAAACTACATAAACTACCCCTTACGAGTAAAAATTTTCATATTGAGGAAATCAAAAGGTGAATAACTAGGTCTTAGTATCTACAATAGGAATAAGGAAGTGTTTAAAATTAGTTCTAACTGACTTTTCAGAAAACTTTGAAATTTTAAGCGTTTTCAGCTTCCAAACGTTGAATTAACAATTCTACTTAACGTAAAAAGATTATTTTGTATAAATTGGTAGGTAAACCCGAGCCTGTCTAAAGTTTGTTCATATGATGTCATTCTTGTTTAGTTGAATAAAACGAACTTTGCGATTAAAGCTCATATATCTCCCCCTCGGTAAAAAATTGTTCTTAGTTGAGAATCAAAAGTGAAATAAAAACTATGGCGTTCTTTAGTATCTGACAAAGAATAATGGATTCGTGTATAAAATTTGTTCTTAACTAGACGTTCGAAAAACTTTGAAATTTTACGTTTTCAGCCCAACGTTAATTAAACATCTAATTAACCGAAACAAATTATTTTTATAAATTAGGAAGGTAAAACCCGAGCTGTCTATGTTTTGTTACTGATGTCATTTGGTTTAAGTAAAAACAAACTTGCTGTAAAGTACAAATATTACCCTTAGGAAAAATTTTTCTCATTGTGAGGAATCAAAAGGTGAATAAACTATGGGTTCTTTAGTATCTTGACAAGGAAAGGAACGTGTATAAAATGTTCTAGACTGACGTTCCAAAAAATTTGAAATTTTTTAGCGTTTCAGTCAAACGTTAATTTTAACAACTAACTTAACCGAAACAAGATTATGTTTATAAATTTAGGAAGGAAACCCAGCTGCAAATTTTTACATATATGTATTTCTTTGGGTTTAATTTGAAGTAAAACGAATTTCTGTTTAACTACTATATCACCCCTTAAAGGTAAAAAATTGTCTCTATTTGAGAATCAAAAGAGTGAAATAACTATGGTTCTTTAGTATCTGACAAAGGAATAATGATCGGTAAAATTAGTCTAGACTGACGTTCCGAGAAAAAAATTTGAATTTTTAAGCGTTTTCAGTTCAAAACGTAATTTAACATCTAATTAACCGTAAACAGTTATTGTTTTAAATTTAGGAAGTAAACCCAGCTGTCAATAGTTTTGTATCATATAGTCATTCTTGGTTTAGTAAGAAAACAACTTTCTGATTACACATATATTACCCCCCTTCAGTAAAAATTTGTCTCTTTTTAGAATCAAAAGATGAAATAAACTATGGTTCTTTAGTATCTTGACAATAGAATAAGTACGTGTATAAATTTTCTAGACATACGTTCCAGAAAACAATTGAATTTTTAAGCGTTTTCAGCTTCAAAACTTGAATTAACATCTAATTAACCGTAAAAAGATATTTTTAAAATTAGGGAAGTAAACCGAGCGTCTAAATTTTGTATAATATATGCTTTCTTGGTTAATTAAGTAAAAACAACTTCTGATTAAAACACAATACACCCCCTTCAGTAAAAAATTTTGTTTCAATTGAGGAATCAAAAGAGTGAAATACAACTATGGTTCTTTAGTATCTGACAATAGGAATAATGATACGTGTTTAAAATTAGTTCTAGACTGACTTCGAAACAATTTGAAATTTTAGTTTCACTCAAAACGTATTAACATTCAACTTTAACCGTAAACAGATTATTTTTTATAAATTAGGAAGTAAACCAGCTTCTAATAGTTTGTAAAATGATGCATTCTTTGTTAAAGTTGAAGTAAAAACGAACTTCTGATTAAACACATATACTACCCCCTTACGAGTAAAATTTGTTCATATGTGAGAATCAAAAGTAAAAAACTTTCTTAGTATCTTGAAAAAGGAATAATGATACGTAAAATTAGTTCTAACAAGACTTTCAGAAAAACATTGAAATTTTTAGCTTTCACTTCAAAACGTAATTTACATTCAACTTAACGTAAACAAGATATTTTTATAAATTTAGGAAGGTAAACCCAGCTGTCTAATATTTGTAATATGATGTCATTCTTGTTTAAGTTGAGTAAAACAACTTTCTGATTAAACTACAAATTCTACCCCCTTACGAGTAAAAAATTGTTCATATTTGGAACAAAGAGTGAAATACAACATGGGTCTTAGTACTGACAATAGAATAATGTAGTGTATAAATTTAGTTCTAACATGAGTTCCGAAAACCATTTGAATTTTAACTTTCACTCAAACGTATTTAACATTCTAATTAAACGTAACAGATTATTGTTTTATAAATTGGGAAGGTAAACCCGAGCTGTCTAATAGTTTTGTACATAAGTCATTTCATTGGTTTAAGTTGATAAAAACGAACTTTGCGATTAAAGCTACAAATATCTACCCCTGAGTAAAAATTTGTTCTATATGTGAGGAATCAGAAGTGTGAATAAATCTATGCGTTCTTTAGTATCTGACAAAGAATAATGGATACGTTATTAAATTTGTTCTAACAAGACGTTCTAAAACACATTGAAATTTTAACGTTTTCAGCTTCAAACGTTGATTGAAACAATTCTAACTTTAACGAAACAGTTATGTTTGTATAATTTGGGTAAGGTAAACCGAGCCTGTCTAATATTTTGTATACATATAGTCATTTCTTGGTTAAGTTGAAGTAAAAACGAACTTTGCTGATTAAGACATAATATCACCCCTAGGGAAAAATATTGTCTCTATTTGAGAATCAAAAGAGGAAATACAACTATGGCTCTTAGTATCTTGACAACAGAATAATGGTTCGTGTACTAAATTTATTCTTAGACATAGACGTTCCGAGAAAACATTTGAATTTAAGCGTTTTCAGTCTAAAACGCTTAATTTAACTATCTAACTTACGTAAACAAGATTATTGTTTCATAATTAGGAAAGGTAAAACCGAGTCTGTCTATATTTGTAACATATGAGTCATTTCTTTGGTTAAGTCAAAAAAACAAATTGCTGATAAGCTACATATATCTACCCCGTTACGAGATAAAAATTGTGTCTCAATTTGAGGAATCAAAAGATGAAATACAACTATGGAGTTCTTTAGTATTGACATAGAATAATGATACTGAAAAAACATAGTCTCAGACATGACTCCGAGAAAAAAATTTGAAATTTTTAAGCGTTTTCAGCTTCCAAAACTTGAATTAACATTCTAACTTAACCGTAAACAAGATTATGTTTGTATAATTTAGGGAAGGTAAAACCCGAGCCTGTCTAATAGTTTTGTATACATATGATGTCATTTCTTTGGTTTAAGTTGAAGTAAAAAACGAACTTTCTGAAAACTACATATACTACCCCCTTACGAGTAAAAAATTTTTCTCATATGTTGAGGAATCAGAAAGAGTGAAATACAACTAGCGTCTTTAGTATCTTGACAATAGGAATAAGGATAGTGTTTTAAATTAGTTCTTAGACTAGACGTTCCTAGAAAACACATTTGAAATTTTTAAGCGTTTTCAGCTTCCAAAACGTTGAATTGAAACAATTTCTAACTTAACCGTAAACAAGATTACTTTTGTTTTTTTTTTTTTTTTTTTTTTTTTTTTTTTTTTTTTTTTTTTTTTTTTTTTTTTTTTTTTTTTTTTTTTTTTTTTTTTTTTTTTTTTTTTTTTTTTTTTTTTTTTTTTTTTTTTTTTTTTTTTTTTTTTTTTTTTTTTTTTTTTTTTTTTTTTTTTTTTTTTTTTTTTTTTTTTTTTTTTTTTTTTTTTTTTTTTTTTTTTTTTTTTTTTTTTTTTTTTTTTTTTTTTTTTTTTTTTTTTTTTTTTTTTTTTTTTTTTTTTTTTTTTTTTTTTTTTTTTTTTTTTTTTTTTTTTTTTTTTTTTTTTTTTTTTTTTTTTTTTTTTTTTTTTTTTTTTTTTTTTTTTTTTTTTTTTTTTTTTTTTTTTTTTTTTTTTTTTTTTTTTTTTTTTTTTTTTTTTTTTTTTTTTTTTTTTTTTTTTTTTTTTTTTTTTTTTTTTTTTTTTTTTTTTTTTTTTTTTTTTTTTTTTTTTTTTTTTTTTTTTTTTTTTTTTTTTTTTTTTTTTTTTTTTTTTTTTTTTTTTTTTTTTTTTTTTTTTTTTTTTTTTTTTTTTTTTTTTTTTTTTTTTTTTTTTTTTTTTTTTTTTTTTTTTTTTTTTTTTTTTTTTTTTTTTTTTTTTTTTTTTTTTTTTTTTTTTTTTTTTTTTTTTTTTTTTTTTTTTTTTTTTTTTTTTTTTTTTTTTTTTTTTTTTTTTTTTTTTTTTTTTTTTTTTTTTTTTTTTTTTTTTTTTTTTTTTTTTTTTTTTTTTTTTTTTTTTTTTTTTTTTTTTTTTTTTTTTTTTTTTTTTTTTTTTTTTTTTTTTTTTTTTTTTTTTTTTTTTTTTTTTTTTTTTTTTTTTTTTTTTTTTTTTTTTTTTTTTTTTTTTTTTTTTTTTTTTTTTTTTTTTTTTTTTTTTTTTTTTTTTTTTTTTTTTTTTTTTTTTTTTTTTTTTTTTTTTTTTTTTTTTTTTTTTTTTTTTTTTTTTTTTTTTTTTTTTTTTTTTTTTTTTTTTTTTTTTTTTTTTTTTTTTTTTTTTTTTTTTTTTTTTTTTTTTTTTTTTTTTTTTTTTTTTTTTTTTTTTTTTTTTTTTTTTTTTTTTTTTTTTTTTTTTTTTTTTTTTTTTTTTTTTTTTTTTTTTTTTTTTTTTTTTTTTTTTTTTTTTTTTTTTTAAAAAAAAAAAAAAAAAAAAAAAAAAAAAAAAAAAAAAAAAAAAAAAAAAAAAAAAAAAAAAAAAAAAAAAAAAAAAAAAAAAAAAAAAAAAAAAAAAAAAAAAAAAAAAAAAAAAAAAAAAAAAAAAAAAAAAAAAAAAAAAAAAAAAAAAAAAAAAAAAAAAAAAAAAAAAAAAAAAAAAAAAAAAAAAAAAAAAAAAAAAAAAAAAAAAAAAAAAAAAAAAAAAAAAAAAAAAAAAAAAAAAAAAAAAAAAAAAAAAAAAAAAAAAAAAAAAAAAAAAAAAAAAAAAAAAAAAAAAAAAAAAAAAAAAAAAAAAAAAAAAAAAAAAAAAAAAAAAAAAAAAAAAAAAAAAAAAAAAAAAAAAAAAAAAAAAAAAAAAAAAAAAAAAAAAAAAAAAAAAAAAAAAAAAAAAAAAAAAAAAAAAAAAAAAAAAAAAAAAAAAAAAAAAAAAAAAAAAAAAAAAAAAAAAAAAAAAAAAAAAAAAAAAAAAAAAAAAAAAAAAAAAAAAAAAAAAAAAAAAAAAAAAAAAAAAAAAAAAAAAAAAAAAAAAAAAAAAAAAAAAAAAAAAAAAAAAAAAAAAAAAAAAAAAAAAAAAAAAAAAAAAAAAAAAAAAAAAAAAAAAAAAAAAAAAAAAAAAAAAAAAAAAAAAAAAAAAAAAAAAAAAAAAAAAAAAAAAAAAAAAAAAAAAAAAAAAAAAAAAAAAAAAAAAAAAAAAAAAAAAAAAAAAAAAAAAAAAAAAAAAAAAAAAAAAAAAAAAAAAAAAAAAAAAAAAAAAAAAAAAAAAAAAAAAAAAAAAAAAAAAAAAAAAAAAAAAAAAAAAAAAAAAAAAAAAAAAAAAAAAAAAAAAAAAAAAAAAAAAAAAAAAAAAAAAAAAAAAAAAAAAAAAAAAAAAAAAAAAAAAAAAAAAAAAAAAAAAAAAAAAAAAAAAAAAAAAAAAAAAAAAAAAAAAAAAAAAAAAAAAAAAAAAAAAAAAAAAAAAAAAAAAAAAAAAAAAAAAAAAAAAAAAAAAAAAAAAAAAAAAAAAAAAAAAAAAAAAAAAAAAAAAAAAAAAAAAAAAAAAAAAAAAAAAAAAAAAAAAAAAAAAAAAAAAAAAAAAAAAAAAAAAAAAAAAAAAAAAAAAAAAAAAAAAAAAAAAAAAAAAAAAAAAAAAAAAAAAAAAAAAAAAAAAAAAAAAAAAAAAAAAAAAAAAAAAAAAAAAAAAAAAAAAAAAAAAAAAAAAAAAAAAAAAAAAAAAAAAAAAAAAAAAAAAAAAAAAAAAAAAAAAAAAAAAAAAAAAAAAAAAAAAAAAAAAAAAAAAAAAAAAAAAAAAAAAAAAAAAAAAAAAAAAAAAAAAAAAAAAAAAAAAAAAAAAAAAAAAAAAAAAAAAAAAAAAAAAAAAAAAAAAAAAAAAAAAAAAAAAAAAAAAAAAAAAAAAAAAAAAAAAAAAAAAAAAAAAAAAAAAAAAAAAAAAAAAAAAAAAAAAAAAAAAAAAAAAAAAAAAAAAAAAAAAAAAAAAAAAAAAAAAAAAAAAAAAAAAAAAAAAAAAAAAAAAAAAAAAAAAAAAAAAAAAAAAAAAAAAAAAAAAAAAAAAAAAAAAAAAAAAAAAAAAAAAAAAAAAAAAAAAAAAAAAAAAAAAAAAAAAAAAAAAAAAAAAAAAAAAAAAAAAAAAAAAAAAAAAAAAAAAAAAAAAAAAAAAAAAAAAAAAAAAAAAAAAAAAAAAAAAAAAAAAAAAAAAAAAAAAAAAAAAAAAAAAAAAAAAAAAAAAAAAAAAAAAAAAAAAAAAAAAAAAAAAAAAAAAAAAAAAAAAAAAAAAAAAAAAAAAAAAAAAAAAAAAAAAAAAAAAAAAAAAAAAAAAAAAAAAAAAAAAAAAAAAAAAAAAAAAAAAAAAAAAAAAAAAAAAAAAAAAATTTTAAAAAACTTTAAAAACAAAAGTTTTTAAAAATTTAAACCCCCATTTAAAAAATTAATTATTTTTTTTAATTTAAAAAAAATTTTTTTTAAAATTAAAAGAAAAACCCCCCTTCAAAAAAATTTTTTTAATGTTTAAATGAAAATTTTAAAAAAACAACATCCCAAAGCTAAAAAAAAATAATTTTTTAATTTTTTTAAAAGGTTAAAAAAATTTTTTTTTTTAAGGGTTTTAAACCCAAAACTTTTTTAAATTTTTTTTCCTTCCCAAAAATTTTTTTTAAAAAAATTTTTAAAAACCCGTTTGTTAAATTTTTTAATTAGAATTTTTTGGGTTTAAAAGGGAAAAACCCCCAATTTCCCAAATTTTTTTTAAATTTTTTTTTAAGAAAAAAAAAGTGTTAACCTTTTAATAAATTAAAAAATATTTTTTTTTAAAATAAAAATTTAAAAAAAGGCAAAATTTTTGAAAAACATTTTTTCCCCTTTTTAAAAAATTTTATTTTAACAAACAAAAATTTTTTGTTTTAAAATTTTTGGGGTAAAACCGTTTTTATTTTTTACTATTTTATTTTTTTTTAAAAAAAGAAAAAGTTAAAAACCCACTTTTTTTAAAAAAAATTATTTTTTTTAGGAAAGAAAAAAAATGAAAATTTCAAATTTCCCCGGGGGAAAAATTTTGTTTTAAATTTTAAATTTTAAAAAAATTTTCCCAGAAAACATTTGAATTTTAAAAGCTTTTCAATTTAAAACCTTTTTTGTAACTTCTAACTTTAACCGTAAACAAATTATTTTTTCCCTAAAAATTTAGGAAAGGTAAAACCCGAGTCTGTCTAATAGTTTTGTATATATATGATGTCATTTCTTTGGTTTAGTTGAAGTAAAAACAAACTTTGGCTGATTAAAGCTACATAATATCTACCCCCCTTACGAGTAAAATATTGTCTCATAGTTGAGGAATCAAAAGTGTGAAATAAATCTATGGCGTTCTTTAGTATCTTGACAATAGGAATAATGGATACGTGTATTAAAATTTAGTTCTTAGACATAGACGTTTCTAGAAACACATTTGAAATTTTAAAGCGTTTTTCACTTCCAAAACGTTGAATTGAAACAATTCTAACTTTAACCGTAAACAAATTATTGTTTGATAAATTTAGGGTAAGGTAAAAGCCGAGCCTGTCTAATAGTTTTGTATACATATGATGTCTTTTTCATTGGTTTAAGTTGAAGTAAAATAAACTTTGCTAATTAAAGCTACATAATATCTACCCCAGTTACGGGTAAAAAATTTTGTCTCATATGTTGAGGAATCAAAAAGATGAAATATAACTATGGCGTTCTTTAGTATCTTGACAACAGGAATAATGGATTCGTTTACTAAAATTTAATTCTTAAACATAGACTTCCTAGAAAACACATTTGAAATTTTAAGCATTTTCATCTTCCAAAACGTTGAATTGAAACAATTCTATCTTTAACCGTAAACAAGATTATTGTTTGTATAAAATTAGGGTAAGGTAAAAACCGAGCCTGTCTAATAGATTTGTATACATAGATGTCATTTCATTGGTTTAAGTTGAAGTAAAAAACGAACATTGCTGATTAAAGCTATATAATATCACCCCCTTACAAGTAAAAATATTGTGTCTCATATGTTTAGGAATCAGAAAGAGTGAAATAGGACTATGGTGTTCTTTAGTAATCTTGACAATAGGAATAATTGATACGTGTTTAAATTAGTTCTTAGACATAGACGTTCCGAGAAAACACATTTGAAATTTTTAAGCGTTTTCAGCTTCTATAACGCTTAATTGAACTATTCTAACTTTAATCGTAAACAAGTTTATGTTTTTCTATAAATTTAGGGAATGGTAAAAGCCAGTCTGTCTACTAATTTTGTATAACATATGATGTCATTTCTTGTTTAAGTTCAAGTAAAAACGAACTTTGCTGATTAAAGCTAAATAATTTTCTACCCCGTTACGAGTATAAAAATTGTGTCTCATATTTTGAGGAATCAAAAAGAGTGAAATACAACTATGGAGTTCTTTAGTATCTTGACAATAGGAATAATGGATACGTGTAATAAAACATAGTTCTCAGACATGGACGTTCCGAGAAAACAAATTTGAAATTTTTAAGCGTTTTCAGCTTCCAAAACTTTGAATTTTAACAATTCTAACTTTAACCGTAAACAAGATTATTGTTTGTATAAATTTAGGGTAAGGTAAAACCCGAGCCTGTCTAATAGTTTTGTATACATATGATGTCATTTCTTTGGTTAAGTTGAAGTAAAAACGAACTTTTCTGATTAAATCTACATGTACCTACCCCCCTTACGAGTAAAAACATTTTGTCTCATATGTTGAGGAATCAGAAAGAGTGAAATACAACTATGGCGTTCTTTAGTATCTTGACAATAGAATAATGGATACGTGTTTTAAAATTTAGTTCTTAGACGTAGACGTTCCTAGAAAACACATTTGAAATTTTTAAGCGTTTTCAGCTTCCAAAACGTTGAATTGAAACAATTCTAACTTTAACCGTAAACAAGATTACTTTTTGTATAAATTTAGGGTAAGGTAAAACCCGAGCCTGTCTAATAGTTTTGTATACATATGATGTCATTTCTTTGGTTTAAGTTGAAGTAAAAACGAACTTTGCTGATTAAAGCTACATAATATCTACCCCCCTTACGAGTAAAAATATTGTGTCTCATATGTTGAGGAATCAGAAAGTGTGAAATAAATCTATGGCGTTCTTTAGTATCTTGAAAATAGGAATAATGGATACGTGTAATTAAAATTTAGTTCTTAGACATAGACGTTTCTAGAAAAACATTTGAAATTTTTAAGCGTTTTCAGCTTCCAAAACGTTGAATTTTAACAATTCTAACTTTAACCGTAAACAAGATTATTGTTTGTATAAATTTAGGGTAAGGTATAACCCGAGCCTGTCTAATAGTTTTGTACACATATGATGTCATTTCATTGGTTTAAGTTGAAGTAAAAACGAACTTTTCTGATTAAATCTACATAGTATCTACCCCCTTACGAGTAAAAACATTTTGTCTCATATGTTGAGGAATCAGAAAGAGTGAAATACAACTATGGCGTTCATTAGTATCTTGACAATAGGAATAATTGATACGTGTACTATAATTTAGTTCTTAGACATAGACGTTCCGAGAAAACACATTTGAAATTTTTAAGCATTTTCAACTTCTAAAACGCTTAATTGTAACTATTCTAACTTTAACCGTAAACAAGATTATTGTTTCTATAAATTTAGGGAAAGGTAAAACCCGAGTCTGTCTAATAGTTTTGTATATATATGATGTCATTTCTTTGGTTTAAGTTGAAGTAAAAACGAACTTTGCTGATTAAAGCTACATAATATCTACCCCCCTTACGAGTAAAAATATTGTGTCTCATATGTTGAGGAATCAGAAAGTGTGAAATAAATCTATGGCGTTTTTTAGTATCTTGACAATAGGAATAATGGATACGTGTATTAAAATTTAGTTCTTAGACATAGACGTTTCTAGAAAACACATTTGAAATTTTTAAGCGTTTTCAGCTTCCAAAACGTTGAATTGAAACAATTCTAACTTTAACCGTAAACAAGATTATTGTTTGTATAAATTTAGGGTAAGGTAAAAGCCGAGCCTGTCTAATAGTTTTGTATACATATGATGTCATTTCATTGGTTTAAGTTGAAGTAAAATAAACTTTGCTGATTAAAGCTACATAATATCTACCCCAGTTACGGGTAAAAATATTGTCTCATATGTTGAGGAATCAAAAAGAGTGAAATATAACTATGGCGTTCTTTAGTATCTTGACAACAGGAATAATGGATTCGTTTACTAAAATTTAATTCTTAAACATAGACGTTCCTAGAAAACACATTTGAAATTTTTAAGCATTTTCATCTTCCAAAACGTTGAATTGAAACAATTCTATCTTTAACCGTAAACAAGATTATTGTTTGTATAAATTAGGGTAAGGTAAAACCCGAGCCTGTCTAATAGATTTGTATACATATGATGTCATTTCATTGGTTTAAGTTGAAGTAAAAACGAACATTGCTGATTAAAGCTATATAATATCTACCCCCTTACAAGTAAAAATATTGTGTCTCATATGTTTAGGAATCTGAAAGAGTGAAATAGAACTATGGTGTTCTTTAGTATCTTGACAATAGGAATAATTGATACGTGTATTAAATTTAGTTCTTAGACATAGACGTTCCGAGAAAACACATTTGAAATTTTTAAGCGTTTTCAGCTTCTATAAACGCTTAATTGTAACTATTCTAACTTTAATCGTAAACAAGATTATTGTTTCTATAAATTTAGGGAATGGTAAAAGCCGAGTCTGTCTACTAATTTTGTATACATATGATGTCATTTCTTTGGTTTAAGTTCAAGTAAAAACGAACTTTGCTGATTAAAGCTACATAATTTCTACCCCCGTTACGAGTATAAAAATTGTGTCTCATATGTTGAGGAATCAAAAAGAGTGAAATACAACTATGGAGTTCTTTAGTATCTTGACAATAGGAAAAATGGATACGTGTAATAAAACATAGTTCTCAGACATGGACGTTCCGAGAAAACAAATTTGAAATTTTTAAGCGTTTTCAGTTTCCAAAACGTTGAATTTTAACAATTCTAACTTTAACCGTAAACAAGATTATTGTTTGTATAAATTTAGGGTAAGGTATAATCCGAGCCTGTCTAATAGTTTTGTACACATATGATGTCATTTCATTGGTTTAACCTTTAGCGGCCGGACTTATTTCTCAGCGTAGCCCTTTAAATCGAGATAAGTGGCCTTCTTTACGGCACAAGCCCTGTGTGATCGGGTCTGCGGTCCCCGCGTTGGCCGTTTAAACATTAGCGCTTTCGTTAGAAAAACTTTAATATTATTTTATCTGGAAGAGATAAAATGGTGGAATTACTTCCATTTTGTAGAAATTGGAACAGGCTTTTAGCAGGGCACATTAGAAATTCAGCATGTATCCTTACTGCCTAAATAAACATAATACAATTTCATATTCTTGTGAATTTGAATTTTAAGTCGTCATTTTTGTGGCTGGTCGAGACATTCATTTTACGGGATTCCTTTTTCTCGTTTTCATGAGACATATTCGTGCCTATCGTTCAGCAGTAATCAGTTCTTATTAGTAACACTAAATGATTGTTGTTAGTCTAAACAGTGTAAGGTTTGTTCAGCGTCATTACAAGATTGACCGAGAAGGAAAAAATCAGCCCACCTTACTACGCAAAATACTCAACACCAAGAAACGTTGTTGTGATGACTCACTTCACTGTTTCAGTATTGCCTTTACTAACCAACACACCTCCTAATGAATGCACACCCAACTGAAATAAAACACTGTTTCAATAACACTTCGCTAGACTAAACACTACACATATTGGCTTCCATCGGTACCAACAACGCTTAGAGAAAAACAGAACTACGAGCCGAAAGACTTTCCAAACCCACAGACATACTTATACGCGTTTTTGAACCTAAAATGAAGGTTCAGAAAACAAAGAGAAGTTCTCGTCTTCAAGAAATTATTGAAGAGTGTTTTAAATTTAAAAAAAACATAAAAGATTTGTTTGATGTTTTATTTGGAATAAGGCAGCAGAGATATAGTACATTTTTGCATACGAAAGTAAACGTCGCCTGATATCATTTTCTTAGAACGAAATTGAATGCAATGCCTGCCATAATAAAATAATAAACACAGATTAATTTATGGCTTGCACACCAGCTTACAGTACGTATCTTTGTAATTTTAGACCCGCCTTATCTACAGAAATTGCTCTTTTCATTGGCTCCGAGAAACAGAAAGTTGACAGGCGCTTGCATACACCACGTGGAGTGAAAGGGCCATTGTATGGTGTCCCTTTGAAATATAAAGCCCGATTATATGAATCACTGTAGGTCAATTTATGGCCAACACGATACTGTATGCAGACGGCAGAAAAACAACTCCCAAGGAAGTTCGCTTTGCTTATGAAGCTCAATGCTGATAAACCCTCTTCAATGTTTAAGCCTGAGTTCCTGCCTGGGGTAAAGTGGTCGGAGCGTGAAGCAAACCAAACATTTCATCTAACGCGGAATTGGGAGCTATACAAGTTCCCTACATGTTTTTAAAACTGTGGGAGCTCTCTTGAGCGGTCCTAGGCAGCAAAGGACGACTGACGATTTAAAGGGCCCCGTCATTTATATAGGACGCACGGACTCTAAAGGTTAAGTTGAAGTAAAAACGAACTTTTCTGATTAAATCTACATAGTATCTACCCCCCTTACGAGTAAAAATATTTTGTCTCATATGTTGAGGAATCAGAAAGAGTGAAATACAACTATGGCGTTCATTAGTATCTTGACAATAGGAATAATTGATACGTGTACTATAATTTAGTTCTTAGACATAGACGTTCCGAGAAAACACATTTGATATATTTAAGCATTTTCAACTTCTAAAACGCTTAATTGTAACTATTCTAACTTTAACCGTAAACAAGATTATTGTTTCTATAAATTTAGGGAAAGGTAAAAACCCGACCCTGTCTAATAGTTTTGTATACATATGATGTCATTTCATTGGTTTAAGTTGAAGTAAAAACGAACTTTGCTGATTAAAGCTACATAATATCTACCCCCCTTACGAGTAAAAATATTGTGTCTCATATGTTGAGGAATCAGAAAGAGTGAAATACAACTATGGCGTTCTTTAGTATCTTGACAATAGGAATAATGGATACGTGTATAAAAATTTGTTCTTAGACATAGACGTTTCGAGAAAACACATTTGAAATTTTTAAGCGTTTTCAGCTTCCAAAACGTTGAATTTGAAACAATTCTAACTTTAACCGTAAACAAGATTATTGTTTGTATAAATTTAGGGTAAGGTAAAACCCGAGCCTGTCTAATAGTTTTGTATACATATGATGTCATTTCATTGGTTTAAGTTGAAGTAAAACGAACTTTGCTGATTAAAGCTACATAATATCTACCCCCCTTACGAGTAAAAATATTGTGTCTCATATGTTGAGGAATCAGAAGAGTGAAATACAACTATGGCGTTTCTTAGTATCTTGACAATAGGAATAATGGATACGTGTACTAAAATTTAGTTCTTAGACATAGACGTTCCGAGAAAACACATTTGAAATTTTTAAGCGTTTTCAGCTTCCAAAACGTTGAATTTAACAATTCTAACTTTAACCGTAAACAAGATTATTGTTTGTATAAATTTAGGGTAAGGTAAAACCCGAGCCTGTCTAATAGTTTTGTATACATTATGATGTCATTTCATTGGTTTAAGTTGAAGTAAAACGAACTTTGCTGATTAAAGCTACATAATATCTACCCCCTTACGAGTAAAAATATTGTGTCTCATATGTTGAGGAATCAGAAAGGTGAAATAAAATCTATGGCGTTCTTTAGTATCTTGACAATAGGAATAATGGATACGTGTATAAAATTTAGTTCTTAGACATAGACGTTCCTAGAAAACACATTTGAAATTTTTAAGCGTTTTCAGCTTCCAAAACGTTGAATTGAAACAATTCTAACTTTAACCGTAAACAAGATTATTGTTTGTATAAATTTAGGGTAAGGTAAAACCCGAGCCTGTCTAATAGTTTTGTATACATATGATGTCATTTCATTGGTTTAAGTTGAAGTAAAAACGAACTTTGCTGATTAAAGCTACATAATATCTACCCCCCTTACGAGTAAAAATATTGTGTCTCATATGTTGAGGAATCAGAAAGAGTGAAATACAACTATGGAGTTCTTTAGTATCTTGACAATAGGAATAATGGATACGTGTAATAAAATTTAGTTCTTAGACATAGACGTTCCGAAAAACACATTTGAAATTTTTAAGCGTTTTCAGCTTCCAAAACGTTGAATTTTAACAATTCTAACTTTAACCGTAAACAAGATTATTGTTTGTATAAATTTAGGGTAAGGTAAAACCCGAGCCTGTCTAATAGTTTTGTATACATATGATGTCATTTCATTGGTTTAAGTTGAAGTAAAAACGAACTTTCTGATTAAATCTACATAGTATCTACCCCCTTACGAGTAAAAATTTTGTCTCATATGTTGAGAATCAGAAAGAGTGAAATACAACTATGGCGTTCTTTAGTATCTTGACAATAGGAATAATGGATACGTGTATAAAATTTAGTTCTTAGACATAGACGTTCCGAGAAAACACATTTGAAATTTTTAAGCGTTTTCAGCTTCCAAAACGTTGAATTGAAACAATTCTAACTTTAACCGTAAACAAGATTATTGTTTGTATAAATTTAGGGTAAGGTAAAACCCGAGCCTGTCTAATAGTTTTGTATACATATGATGTCATTTCATTGGTTTAAGTTGAAGTAAAAACGAACTTTGCTGATTAAAGCTACATAATATCTACCCCCCTTACGAGTAAAAATATTGTGTCTCATATGTTGAGGAATCAGAAAGAGTGAAATACAACTATGCGTTCTTTAGTATCTTGACAATAGGAATAATTGATACGTGAACTAAAATTTAGTTCTTAGACATAGACGTTCCGAGAAAACACATTTGAAATTTTTAAGCTTTTCAACTTCTAAAACGCTTAATTGAAACTATTCTAACTTTAACCGTAAACAAGATTATTGTTTCTATAAATTTAAGGAAAGGTAAAACCCAGTCTGTCTAATAGTTTTGTATACATATGATGTCATTTCTTTGGTTTAAGTTGAAGTAAAAACGAACTTTGCTGATTAAAGCTACATAATATCTACCCCCGTTACGAGTATAAAAATTGTGTATCATATGTTGAGGAATCAAAAAGAGTGAAATACAACTATGGAGTTCTTTAGTATCTTGACAATAGGAATAATGGATACGTGTAATAAAATATAGTTCTCAGACATGGACGTTCCGAGAAAACACATTTGAAATTTTTAAGCGTTTTCAGCTTCCAAAACGTTGAATTTTAACAATTCTAACTTTAACTGTAAACAAGATTATTGTTTGTATAAATTTAGGGTAAGGTAAAACCCGAGCCTGTCTAATAGTTTTGTATACATATGATGTCATTTCATTGGTTTAAGTTGAAGTAAAAACGAACTTTGCTGATTAAAGCTACATAATATCTACCCCCCTTACGAGTAAAAATATTGTGTCTCATATGTTGAGGAATCAAAAAGAGTGAAATACAACTATGGCGTTCTTTAGTATCTTGACAATAGGAATAATGGATACGTGTACTAAAATTTAGTTCTTAGACATAGACGTTCCGAGAAAACACATTTGAAATTTTTAAGCGTTTTCAGCTTCCAAAACGTTGAATTTAACAATTCTAACTTTAACCGTAAACAAGATTATTGTTTTATAAATTTAGGGTAAGGTAAAACCCGAGCCTGTCTAATAGTTTTGTATACATATGATGTCATTTCATTGGTTTAAGTTGAAGTAAAAACGAACTTTGCTGATTAAAGCTACATAATATCTACCCCCCTTACGAGTAAAAATATTGTGTCTCATATGTTGAGGAATCAAAAGGTGAAATACAACTATGGCGTTCTTTAGTATCTTGACAATAGGAATAATGGATACGTGTATAAAATTTAGTTCTTAGACATAGACGTTCCAGAAAACACATTTGAAATTTTAAGCGTTTTCAGCTTCCAAAACGTTGAATTGAAACAATTCTAACTTTAACCGTAAACAAGATTATTGTTTGTATAAATTTAGGGTAAGGTAAAACCCGAGCCTGTCTAATATTTTGTATACATATGATGTCATTTCATTGGTTTAAGTTGAAGTAAAAACGAACTTTGCTGATTAAAGCTACATAATATCTACCCCCTTACAGTAAAAATATTGTGTCTCATATGTTGAGGAATCAGAAAGAGTGAAATACAACTATGGCGTTCTTTAGTATCTTGACAATAGGAATAATGGATCGTGTACTAAAATTTAGTTCTTAGACATAGACGTTCCGAGAAAACACATTTGAAATTTTTAAGCGTTTTCAGCTTCAAAACGTTAATTTAACAATTCTAACTTTAACCGTAAACAAGATTATTGTTTGTATAAATTTAGGGTAAGGTAAAACCCGAGCCTGTCTAATAGTTTTGTATACATATGATGTCATTTCATTGGTTTAAGTTGAAGTAAAAACGAACTTTGCTGATTAAAGCTACATAATATCTACCCCCCTTACGAGTAAAAATATTGTTCTCATATGTTGAGGAATCAGAAAGAGTGAAATACAACTATGGCGTTCTTTAGTATCTTGACAATAGGAATAATGGATACGTGTATAAAATTAGTTCTTAGACATAGACGTTCCGAGAAAACACATTTGAAATTTTTAAGCGTTTTCAGCTTCCAAAACGTTGAATTGAAACAATTCTAACTTTAACCGTAAACAAGATTATTTTTGTATAAATTTAGGTAAGGTAAAACCCGAGCCTGTCTAATAGTTTTGTATACATATGATGTCATTTCATTGGTTTAAGTTGAAGTAAAAACGAACTTTGCTGATTAAAGCTACATAATATCTACCCCCTTACGAGTAAAAATATTGTCTCATATGTTGAGGAATCAGAAAGAGTGAAATACAACTATGGCGTTCTTTAGTATCTTGACAATAGGAATAATGGATACGTGTACTAAAATTTAGTTCTTAGACATAGACGTTCCGAGAAAACACATTTGAAATTTTTAAGCGTTTTCAACTTCAAAACGTTGAATTGAAACTAATTCTAACTTTAACCGTAAACAAGATTATTGTTTGTATAAATTTAGGGTAAGGTAAAACCCGAGCCTGTCTAATAGTTTTGTTATACATATGATGTCATTTCATTGGTTTAAGTTGAAGTAAAAACGAACTTTGCTGATTAAAGCTACATAATATCTACCCCCTTACGAGTAAAAATATTGTGTCTCATATGTTGAGGAATCAAAAGAGTGAAATACAACTATGGCGTTCTTTAGTATCTTGACAATAGGAATAATGGATACGTGTATAAAATATAGTTCTTAGACATAGACGTTCCGAGAAAACACATTTGAAATTTTAAGCGTTTTCAGCTTCCAAAACGTTGAATTGTAACAATTCTAACTTTAACCGTAAACAAGATTATTGTTTGTATAAATTTAGGGTAAGGTAAAACCCGAGCCTGTCTAATAGTTTTGTATACATATGATGTCATTTCATTGGTTTAAGTTGAAGTAAAAACGAACTTTGCTGATTAAAGCTACATAATATCTACCCCCCTTACGAGTAAAAATATTGTGTCTCATATGTTGAGGAATCAAAAGAGTGAAATACAACTATGGCGTTCTTTAGTATCTTGACAATAGGAATAATGGATACGTGTACTAAAATTAAGTTCTTAGACATAGACGTTCCGAGAAAACACATTTGAAATTTTTAAGCGTTTCAGCTTCCAAAACGTTGAATTGTAACAATTCTAACTTTAACCGTAAACAAGATTATTGTTTGTATAAATTTAGGGTAAGGTAAAACCCGAGCCTGTCTAATAGTTTTGTATACATATGATGTCATTTCATTGGTTTAAGTTGAAGTAAAAACGAACTTTGCTGATTAAAGCTACATAATATCTACCCCCCTTACGAGTAAAAATATTGTGTCTCATATGTTGAGGAATCAGAAAGGTGAAATAAACTATGGCGTTCTTTAGTATCTTGACAATAGGAATAATGGATACGTGTATAAAATTTAGTTCTAGACATAGACGTTTCGAGAAAACACATTTGAAATTTTTAAGCGTTTTCAGCTTCCAAAACGTTGAATTAAACAATTCTAACTTTAACCGTAAACAAGATTATTGTTTGTATAAATTTAGGGTAAGGTAAAACCCGAGCCTGTCTAATAGTTTTGTATACATATGATGTCATTTCATTGGTTTAAGTTGAAGTAAAAACGAACTTTGCTGATTAAAGCTACATAATATCTACCCCCAGTTACGAGTAAAAATATTTGTCTCATATGTTGAGGAATCAAAAAGAGTGAAATACAACTATGGCGTTCTTTAGTATCTTGACAAAGGAATAATGGATTACGTGTACTAAAATTTAGTTCTTAGACATAGACGTTCCGAGAAAAACATTTGAAATTTTTAAGCGTTTTCAGCTTCCAAAACGTTAATTGTAACAATTCTAACTTTAACCGTAAACAAGATTATTGTTTCTATAAATTTAGGATAAGGTAAAACCCGAGCTGTCTAATAGTTTTGTATACATATGATGTCATTTTCATTGGTTTAAGTTGAAGTAAAAACGAACTTTGCTGATTAAAGCTACATAATATCTACCCCCTTACGAGTAAAAATATTGTGTCTCATATGTTGAGGAATCAAAAGAGTGAAATACAACTATGGCGTTCTTTAGTATCTTGACAATAGGAATAATGGATACGTGTACTAAAATTTAGTTCTTAGACATAGACGTTCCGAGAAAACACATTTGAAATTTTTAAGCGTTTTCAGCTTCCAAAACGTTGAATTAAACAATTCTAACTTTAACCGTAAACAAGATTATTGTTTGTATAAATTTAGGGTAAGGTAAAACCCGAGCCTGTCTAATAGTTTTGTATACATATGATGTCATTTCTTTGTTTAAGTTGAAGTAAAAACGAACTTTGCTGATTAAAGCTACATAATATCTACCCCCTTACGAGTAAAAAATTGTGTCTCATATGTTGAGGAATCAAAAAGAGTGAAATACAACTATGGCGTTCTTTAGTATCTTGACAATAGGAAATAATGGATACGTGTATAAAATTTAGTTCTTAGACATAGACGTTCCGAGAAAACACATTTGAAATTTTTAAGCGTTTTCAGCTTCCAAAACGTTGAATTGAAACAATTCTAACTTTAACCGTAAACAAGATTATTGTTTGTATAAATTTAGGGTAAAGGTAAAACCCGAGCCTGTCTAATAGTTTTGTATACATATGATGTCATTTCATTGGTTTAAGTTGAAGTAAAAACGAACTTTGCTGATTAAAGCTACATAATATCTACCCCCCTTACAGTAAAAAATATGTGTCTCATATGTTGAGGAATCAGAAAGAGTGAAATACAACTATGAGTTCTTTAGTATCTTGACAATAGGAATAATGGATACGTGTAACTAAAATTTAGTTCTTAGACATAGACGTTCCGAGAAAACACATTGAAATTTTTAAGCGTTTTCAGCTTCCAAAACGTTGAATTGAACAATTCTAACTTTAACCGTAAACAAGATTATTGTTTGTATAAATTTAGGGTAAGGTAAAACCCGAGTCTGTCTAATAGTTTTGTATACATATGATGTCATTTCTTTGGTTTAAGTTGAAGTAAAAACGAACTTTGCTGATTAAAGCTACATAATATCTACCCCCCTTACGAGTAAAAATATTGTGTCTCATATGTTGAGGAATCAGAAAGTGTGAAATAAATCTATGGCGTTCTTTAGTATCTTGAAAATAGGAATAATGGATACGTGTATTAAAATTTAGTTCTTAGACATAGACGTTTCTAGAAAACACATTTGAAATTTTTAAGCGTTTTCAGCTTCCAAAACGTTGAATTTTAACAATTCTAACTTTAACCGTAAACAAGATTATTGTTTGTATAAATTTAGGGTAAGGTATAACCCGAGCCTGTCTAATAGTTTTGTACACATATGATGTCATTTCATTGGTTTAAGTTGAAGTAAAAACGAACTTTTCTGATTAAATCTACATAGTATCTACCCCCCTTACGAGTAAAAACATTTTGTCTCATATGTTGAGGAATCAGAAAGAGTGAAATACAACTATGGCGTTCATTAGTATCTTGACAATAGGAATAATTGATACGTGTACTATAATTTAGTTCTTAGACATAGACGTTCCGAGAAAACACATTTGAAATTTTTAAGCATTTTCAACTTCTAAAACGCTTAATTGTAACTATTCTAACTTTAACCGTAAACAAGATTATTGTTTCTATAAATTTAGGGAAAGGTAAAACCCGAGTCTGTCTAATAGTTTTGTATATATATGATGTCATTTCTTTGGTTTAAGTTGAAGTAAAAACGAACTTTGCTGATTAAAGCTACATAATATCTACCCCCCTTACGAGTAAAAATATTGTGTCTCATATGTTGAGGAATCAGAAAGTGTGAAATAAATCTATGGCGTTTTTTAGTATCTTGACAATAGGAATAATGGATACGTGTATTAAAATTTAGTTCTTAGACATAGACGTTTCTAGAAAACACATTTGAAATTTTTAAGCGTTTTCAGCTTCCAAAACGTTGAATTGAAACAATTCTAACTTTAACCGTAAACAAGATTATTGTTTGTATAAATTTAGGGTAAGGTAAAAGCCGAGCCTGTCTAATAGTTTTGTATACATATGATGTCATTTCATTGGTTTAAGTTGAAGTAAAAATAAACTTTGCTGATTAAAGCTACATAATATCTACCCCAGTTACGGGTAAAAATATTGTCTCATATGTTGAGGAATCAAAAAGAGTGAAATATAACTATGGCGTTCTTTAGTATCTTGACAACAGGAATAATGGATTCGTTTACTAAAATTTAATTCTTAAACATAGACGTTCCTAGAAAACACATTTGAAATTTTTAAGCATTTTCATCTTCCAAAACGTTGAATTGAAACAATTCTATCTTTAACCGTAAACAAGATTATTGTTTGTATAAATTAGGGTAAGGTAAAACCCGAGCCTGTCTAATAGATTTGTATACATATGATGTCATTTCATTGGTTTAAGTTGAAGTAAAAACGAACATTGCTGATTAAAGCTATATAATATCTACCCCCTTACAAGTAAAAATATTGTGTCTCATATGTTTAGGAATCTGAAAGAGTGAAATAGAACTATGGTGTTCTTTAGTATCTTGACAATAGGAATAATTGATACGTGTATTAAATTTAGTTCTTAGACATAGACGTTCCGAGAAAACACATTTGAAATTTTTAAGCGTTTTCAGCTTCTATAACGCTTAATTGTAACTATTCTAACTTTAATCGTAAACAAGATTATTGTTTCTATAAATTTAGGGAATGGTAAAAGCCGAGTCTGTCTACTAATTTTGTATACATATGATGTCATTTCTTTGGTTTAAGTTCAAGTAAAAACGAACTTTGCTGATTAAAGCTACATAATTTCTACCCCCGTTACGAGTATAAAAATTGTGTCTCATATGTTGAGGAATCAAAAAGAGTGAAATACAACTATGGAGTTCTTTAGTATCTTGACAATAGGAAAAATGGATACGTGTAATAAAACATAGTTCTCAGACATGGACGTTCCGAGAAAACAAATTTGAAATTTTTAAGCGTTTTCAGTTTCCAAAACGTTGAATTTTAACAATTCTAACTTTAACCGTAAACAAGATTATTGTTTGTATAAATTTAGGGTAAGGTATAATCCGAGCCTGTCTAATAGTTTTGTACACATATGATGTCATTTCATTGGTTTAACCTTTAGCGGCCGGACTTATTTCTCAGCGTAGCCCTTTAAATCGAGATAAGTGGCCTTCTTTACGGCACAAGCCCTGTGTGATCGGGTCTGCGGTCCCCGCGTTGGCCGTTTAAACATTAGCGCTTTCGTTAGAAAAACTTTAATATTATTTTATCTGGAAGAGATAAAATGGTGGAATTACTTCCATTTTGTAGAAATTGGAACAGGCTTTTAGCAGGGCACATTAGAAATTCAGCATGTATCCTTACTGCCTAAATAAACATAATACAATTTCATATTCTTGTGAATTTGAATTTTAAGTCGTCATTTTTGTGGCTGGTCGAGACATTCATTTTACGGGATTCCTTTTTCTCGTTTTCATGAGACATATTCGTGCCTATCGTTCAGCAGTAATCAGTTCTTATTAGTAACACTAAATGATTGTTGTTAGTCTAAACAGTGTAAGGTTTGTTCAGCGTCATTACAAGATTGACCGAGAAGGAAAAAATCAGCCCACCTTACTACGCAAAATACTCAACACCAAGAAACGTTGTTGTGATGACTCACTTCACTGTTTCAGTATTGCCTTTACTAACCAACACACCTCCTAATGAATGCACACCCAACTGAAATAAAACACTGTTTCAATAACACTTCGCTAGACTAAACACTACACATATTGGCTTCCATCGGTACCAACAACGCTTAGAGAAAAACAGAACTACGCGCCGAAAGACTTTCCAAACCCACAGACATACTTATACGCGTTTTTGAACCTAAAATGAAGGTTCAGAAAACAAAGAGAAGTTCTCGTCTTCAAGAAATTATTGAAGAGTGTTTTAAATTTAAAAAAAACATAAAAGATTTGTTTGATGTTTTATTTGGAATAAGGCAGCAGAGATATAGTACATTTTTGCATACGAAAGTAAACGTCGCCTGATATCATTTTCTTAGAACGAAATTGAATGCAATGCCTGCCATAATAAAATAATAAACACAGATTAATTTATGGCTTGCACACCAGCTTACAGTACGTATCTTTGTAATTTTAGACCCGCCTTATCTACAGAAATTGCTCTTTTCATTGGCTCCGAGAAACAGAAAGTTGACAGGCGCTTGCATACACCACGTGGAGTGAAAGGGCCATTGTATGGTGTCCCTTTGAAATATAAAGCCCGATTATATGAATCACTGTAGGTCAATTTATGGCCAACACGATACTGTATGCAGACGGCAGAAAAACAACTCCCAAGGAAGTTCGCTTTGCTTATGAAGCTCAATGCTGATAAACCCTCTTCAATGTTTAAGCCTGAGTTCCTGCCTGGGGTAAAGTGGTCGGAGCGTGAAGCAAACCAAACATTTCATCTAACGCGGAATTGGGAGCTATACAAGTTCCCTACATGTTTTTAAAACTGTGGGAGCTCTCTTGAGCGGTCCTAGGCAGCAAAGGACGACTGACGATTTAAAGGGCCCCGTCATTTATATAGGACGCACGGACTCTAAAGGTTAAGTTGAAGTAAAAACGAACTTTTCTGATTAAATCTACATAGTATCTACCCCCCTTACGAGTAAAAATATTTTGTCTCATATGTTGAGAAATCAGAAAGAGTGAAATACAACTATTGCGTTCTTAGTATCTTGACAATAGGAATAATGGATACGTGTATTAAATTTAGTTCTTAGACATAGACGTTCCGAGACAACACATTTGAAATTTTTAAGCGTTTTCAGCTTCAAAACGTTGAATTGAAACAATCCTAACTTTAACCGTAAACAAGATTACTTTTTGTATAAATTTAGAATAAGGTAAAAACCCGAGCCTGTCTAATAGTTTTGTATAAATATGATGTCATTTCATTGGTTTAAGTTGAAGTAAATACAAACTTTGCTGATTAAAGCTACATAATATCTACCCCCCTTTCAAGTAAAAATATTGTGTCTCGTATGTTGAGGAATCAGAAAGAGTGAAATAAACTATGGCGTTCTTTAGTATCTTGACAATAGGAATAATTGATACGTGTACTAAAATTTTAGTTCTTAGACATAGACGTTCCCAGAAAACACATTTGAAATTTTTAAGCATTTTCACTTCTAAAACGCTTAATTGTAACAATTCTAACTTTAACCGTAAACAAGATTATTGTTTCTATAAATTTAAGGAACGGTAAAACCCGAGTCCTGTCTAATAGTTTTGTATACATATGATGTCATTTCTTTGGTTTAAGTTGAAGTAAAAACGAACTTTGCTGATTAAAGCTACATAATATCTACCCCCGTTACGAGTAAAAAATTGTGTATCTATGTTGAGGAATCAAAAAGAGTGAAATACAACTATGGAGTTCTTTAGTATCTTGACAATAGGAATAATGGATACGTGTAATAAAATATAGTTCTCAGACATGGACGTTCCGAGAAAACACATTTGAAATTTTTAAGCGTTTTCAGCTTCCAAAACGTTGAATTTTAACAATTCTAACCTTAACTGTAAACAAGATTATTGTTTGTATAAATTTAGGGTAAAGTAAAACCCGAGCCTGTCTAATAGTTTGTATACATATGATGTCATTTCATTGGTTAAGTTAAGAAAAACGAACTTTGCTGATTAAAGCTACATAATATCTACCCCAGTTACGAGTAAAAAATTTGTCTCATATGTTGAGGAATCAAAAAGAGTGAAATACAACTATGGCGTTCTTTAGAATCTTGACAATAGGAATAATGGATACGTGTACTAAAATTTAGTTCTTAGACATAGACGTTCCGAGAAAACACAATTTGAAATTTTTAAGCGTTTTCAGCTTCCAAAACGTTGAATTGAAACAATTCTAACTTTAACCGTAAACAAGATTATTGTTTGTATAAATTTAGGGTAAGTAAAACCCGAGCCTGTCTAATAGTTTTGTATACATATGATGTCATTTTCATTGGTTTAAGTTGAAGTAAAAACGAACTTTGCTGATTAAAGCTACATAATATCTACCCCCTTTACGGATAAAAATATTTTCTCATATGTTGAGGAATCAAAAGAGTGAAATACAACTATGGCGTTCTTTAGTATCTTGACAATCAGGAATAATGGATTCGTGTACTAAAATTTAGTTCTTAGACATAGACGTTCCAGAAAATACATTTGAAATTTTTAAGCGTTTTCAGCATTCCAAAACGCTTAATTGAAACAATTCTAACTTTAACCGTAAACAAGATTATTGTTTCGTATAAATTTAAGGTAAGGTAAAACCCAGTCCTGTCTAATAGTTTTGTATACATATGATGTACATTTCTTTGGTTTAAGTTGAAGTAAAAACGAACTTTGCTGATTAAAGCTACATAATATCTACCCCCGTTACGAGTAAAAAATTGTGTCTCATATGTTGAGGAATCAAAAGTGTGAAATAAACTATGGCGTTCTTTAGTATCTTGACAATAGGAATAATGGATACGTGTAATAAAAATAGTTCTCAGACATGACGTTCTAGAAAACAAATTTGAATTTTTAAGCGTTTTCAGCTTCCAAAACGTTGAATTTGAACAATTCTAACTTTAACCGTAAACAAGATTATTGTTTGTATAAATTTAGGGTAAGGTAAAACCCGAGCCTGTCTAATAGTTTTGTACTACATATGATGTCATTTCATTGGTTTAAGTTGAAGTAAAAACGAACTTTCTGATTAAATCTACTAGTATCTACCCCCCTTACGAGTAAATACATTTTGTCTCATATGTTGAGAAATCAGAAAGAGTGAAATACAACTATGGCGTTCTTTAGTATCTTGACAATAGGAATAATGGATACGTGTATTAAAATTAGTTCTTAGACATAGACGTTCCTAGAAAACACATTTGAAATTTTTAAGCGTTTTCAGCTTCCAAAACGTTGAATTGAAACAATCCTAACTTTAACCGTAAAGAAGATTACTTTTGTATAAATTTAGGGTAAGGTAAAACCCGAGCCTGTCTAATAGTTTTGTATTAATAATGATGTCATTTCATTGGTTTAATATTGAAGTAAATACAAACTTTGCTGATTAAAGCTACATAATATCTACCCCCCTTTCAAGTAAAAATATTGTGTCTCATATGTTGAGGAATCAGAAAGAGTGAAATACAACTATGGCGTTCTTTAGTATCTTGACAATAGGAATAATTGATACGTGAACTAAAATTTAGTTCTTAGACATAGACGTTCCGAGAAAACACTTTAGAAATTGTTAAGCATTTTCAACTTCTAAAACGCTTAATTGAAACTATTCTAACTTTAACCGTAAACAAGATTATTGTTTCTATAAATTTAAGGAAAGGTAAAACCCTAGTCTGTCTAATAGTTTTGTATACATATGATGTCATTTCTTTGGTTTAAGTTGAAGTAAAAACGAACTTTGCTGATTAAAGCTACATAATATCTACCCCCGTTACGAGTATAAAAATTGTGTATCATATGTTGAGGAATCAAAAAGAGTGAAATACAACATGGAGTTCTTTAGTATCTTGACAATAGGAATAATGGATACGTGTAATAAAATATAGTTCTCAGACATGGACGTTCCGAGAAAATACATTTGAAATTTTTTAAGCGTTTTCAGCTTCCAAAACGTTGAATTTTAACAATTCTAACTTTAACTGTAAACAAGATTATTGTTTGTATAAATTTAGGGTAAGGTAAAACCCGAGCCTGTCTAATAGTTTTGTATACATATGATGTCATTTCATTGGTTTTAAGTTGAAGTAAAAACGAACTTTGCTGATTAAAGCTACATAATATCTACCCCCCTTACGAGTAAAAATATTGTGTCTCATATGTTGAGGAATCAAAAAGAGTGAAATACAACTATGGCGTTCTTTAGTATCTTGACAATAGGAATAATGGATACGTGTACTAAAATTTAGTTTCTTACACATAGACGTTCCGAGAAAACTCATTTGAAATTTTTAAGCGTTTTCAGCATCCAAAACGTTGAATTTTAACAATTCTAATTTTATCCGTAAACAAGATTATTGTTTCTATAAATTTAGGGTAAGGTAAAACCCGAGCCTGTCTAATAGTTTTGTATACATACGATGTCATTTCATTGGTTTAAGTTGAAGTAAAAAACGAACTTTGCTGATTAAAGCTACATAATATCTACCCCCCTTAAGAGTAAAAATATTGTGTCTCATATGTTGAGGAATCAGAAAGTGTGAAATAAATCTATGGCGTTCTTTAGTATCTTGACAATAGGAATAATGGATACGTGTATTAAAATTTTGTTCTTAGACATAGACGTTTCTAGAAAACACATTTGAAATTTTTAAGCGTTTTCAGCTTCCAAAACGTTGAATTTTAACAATTCTAACTTTAACCGTAAACAAGATTATTGTTTGTATAAATTTAGGGTAAGGTATAACCGAGCCTGTCTAATAGTTTTGTAACATATGATGTCATTTCATTGGTTTAAGTTGAAGTAAAAACGAACTTTTCTGATTAAATCTACATAGTATCTACCCCCCTTACGAGTAAAAATATTTTGTCTCATATGTTGAGAATCAGAAAGAGTGAAATACAACTATTGGCGTTCTTTAGTATCTTGACAATAGGAATAATGGATACGTGTACTAAAATTTAGTTCTTAGACATAGACGTTCCGAGAAAACACATTTGAAATTTTTAAGCGTTTTCAGCTTCAAAACGTTATATTGTAACAATTCTAACTTTAACCGTAAACAAGATTATTGTTTTATAAATTTAGGGTAAGGTAAAACCCGAGCCTGTCTAATAGTTTTGTATACATATGATGTCATTCATTGGTTTAAGTTGAAGTAAAACGAACTTTGCTGATTAAAGCTACATAATATCTACCCCCCTTACAGTAAAAATATTGTGTCTCATATGTTGAGAATCAAAAGAGTGAAATAAACTATGGCGTTCTTTAGTATCTTGACAATAGGAATAATGGATACGTGTATAAAATTTAGTTCTTAGACATAGACGTTCTAGAAAACACATTTGAAATTTTTAAGCGTTTTCAGCTTCCAAAACGTTGAATTGAAACATTCTAACTTTAACCGTAAACAAGATTATTGTTTGTATAAATTTAGGGTAAGGTAAAACCCGAGCCTGTCTAATAGTTTTGTATACATATGATGTCATTTCATTGGTTTAAGTTGAAGTAAAACGAACTTTGCTGATTAAAGCTACATAATATCTACCCCATTACGGTAAAAATATTGTTCTCATATGTTGAGGAATCAAAAAGAGTGAAATACAACTATGGCGTTCTTTAGTATCTTGACAAAGGAATAATGGATACGTGTACTAAAATTTAGTTCTTAGACATGACGTTCCGAGAAAATACAATTTGAAATTTTTAAGCGTTTTCAGCTTCTAAAACGCTTAATTGTAACATTCTAACTTTAACCGTAAACAAGATTATTGTTTCTATAAATTTAGGGAAAGGTAAAACCGAGTCTGTCTAATAGTTTTGTATACATATGATGTCATTTTCTTGGTTTAAGTTAAGTAAAAACGAACTTTGCTGATTAAAGCTACATAATATCTACCCCCGTTACGAGTATAAAAATTGTGTCTCATATGTTGAGGAATCAAAAGAGTGAAATACAACTATGGAGTTCTTTAGTATCTTGACAATAGGAATAATGGATACGTGTACTAAAATTTAGTTCTTAGACATAGACGTTCCGAGAAAACACATTTGAAATTTTTAAGCGTTTTCAGCTTCTAAAACCTTAATTGTAACAATTCTAACTTTAACCGTAAACAAGATTATTGTTTTATAAATTTAGGGATAAGGTAAAACCCGAGCCTGTCTAATAGTTTTGTATACATATGATGTCATTTCTTTGGTTTAAGTTGAAGTAAAAACGAACTTTGCTGATTAAAGCTACATAATATCTACCCCCTTACGAGTATAAAAATTGTGTCTCATATGTTGAGGAATCAAAAAGAGTGAAATACAACTATGGAGTTCTTTAGTATCTTGACAATAGGAATAATGGATACGTGTATAAAAATTAGTTCTCAGACATGGACGTTCCGAGAAAACACATTTGAAATTTTTAAGCGTTTTCAGCTTCCAAAACGTTGAATTTTAACAATTCTAACTTTAACCGTAAACAAGATTATTGTTTGTATAAATTTAGGGTAAGGTAAAACCCGAGCCTGTCTAATAGTTTTGTATACATATGATGTCATTTCATTGGTTTAAGTTGAAGTAAAAACGAACTTTGTCTGATTAAACTACATATACTACCCCCCTTACGAGTAAAAAATTTGTCTCATATGTTGAGGAATCAGAAAGAGTGAAATATAACTATGGCGTTCTTTAGTATCTTGACAACAGGAATAATGGATTCGTTTACTAAAATTTAATTCTTAAACATAGACGTTCCTAGAAAACACATTTGAAATTTTTAAGCATTTTCATCTTCCAAAACGTTGAATTGAAACAATTCTATCTTTAACCGTAAACAAGATTATTGTTTGTATAAATAGGGTAAGGTAAAACCCGAGCCTGTCTAATAGTTTTGTATACATATGATGTCATTTCATTGGTTTAAGTTGAAGTAAAAACGAACATTTGCTGATTAAAGCTACATAATATCTACCCCCTTACAAGTAAAAATATTGTGTCTCATATGTTAGGAATCAGAAAGAGTGAAATAAACTATGGTTCTTTAGTATCTTGACAATAGGAATAATTGATACGTGTATTAAATTTAGTTCTTAGACATAGACGTTCCGAGAAAACACATTTGAAATTTTTAAGCGTTTTCAGCTTCTAAAACGCTTAAATTGTAACTATTCTAACTTTAAACCGTAAACAAGATTATTGTTTCTATAAATTTAGGGAATGGTAAAAGCCGAGTCTGTCTAATAATTTTGTATACATATGATGTCATTTCTTTGGTTTAAGTTAAGTAAAAACGAACTTTGCTGATTAAAGCTACATAATATCTACCCCCTTACGAGTAAAAATATTGTGTCTCATATGTTGAGGAATCAAAAAGAGTGAAATACAACTATGGGTTCTTTAGTATCTTGACAATAGGAATAAATGGATACGTGTAATAAAATATAGTTCTAGACAAGACGTTCCGAGAAAACAACATTTGAAATTTTTAAGCGTTTTCAGCTTCCAAAACGCTTGAATTTTAACAATTCTAACTTTAACCGTAAACAAGATTATTGTTTTATAAATTTAGGGTAAGGTAAAACCGAGTCCTGTCTAATAAGTTTTGTATACATATGATGTCATTTCATTTGGTTTAAGTTGAAGTAAAAACGAACTTTGCTGATTAAACTACATAATATCTACCCCCTTACGAGTAAAAAATTGTGTCTCATATGTTGAGGAATCAAAAGAGTGAAATACAACTATGGTTCTTTAGTATCTTGACAATAGGAATAATGGATACGTGTATAAAATTTAGTTCTTAGACATGGACGTTCCTAGAAAACACATTTGAAATTTTTAAGCGTTTTCAGCTTCCAAAACGTTGAATTGAAACAATTCTAACTTTAACCGTAAACAAGATTACTTTTTGTATAAATTTAGGGTAAGGTAAAACCCGAGCCTGTCTAATAGTTTTGTATACATATGATGTCATTTCATTGGTTTAAGTTGAAGTAAAAACAAACTTTTGCTGATTAAATGCTACATAATATCTACCCCCCTTTCAAGTAAAAATATTTGTCTCATATGTTGAGAATCAAAAAGAGTGAAATACAACTATGGCGTTCTTTAGTATCTTGACAATAGGAATAATGGATACGTGTATTAAAATTTAGTTCTTAGACATAGACGTTTCTAGAAAACACATTTGAAATTTTAAGCGTTTTCAGCTTCCAAAACGTTGAATTTTAACAATTCTAACTTTAAACCGTAAACAAGATTATTGTTTGTATAAATTAGGGTAAGGTACCCCAGTTACGAGTAAAAATATTGTCTCATATGTTGAGGAATCAAAAAGAGTGAAATAAACTATGGCGTTCTTAGTATCTTGACAATAGGAATAATGGATTCGTGTATAAAATTTAGTTCTTAGACATAGACGTTCCTAGAAAACACATTTGAAATTTTTAAGCTTTTCACTTCCAAAACGTTGAATTGAAACAATTCTACTTTAACCGTAAACAAGATTATTGTTTGTATAAATTTAGGGTAAGGTAAAACCCGAGCCTGTCTAATAGTTTGTATACATATGATGTCATTTCATTGGTTTAAGTTGAAGTAAAAACAACATTGCTGATTAAAGCTACATAATATCTACCCCCTTACAAGTAAAAATATTTGTCTCATATGTTGAGGAATCAAAGAGTGAAATAAACTATGGCGTTCTTTAGTATCTTGACAATAGGAATAATTGATACGTGATAAAATTTAGTTCTTAGACATAGACGTTCCGAGAAAACACATTTGAAATTTTTAAGCGTTTTCAGCTTCAAAACGTTAATTGTAACATTCTAACTTTAACGTAAACAAGATTATTGTTTTATAAATTTAGGAAGGTAAAACCCGAGCTGTCTAATATTTTGTATACATATGATGTCATTTCTTGGTTTAAGTTAAGTAAAAACGAACTTTGCTGATTAAAGCTACATAATATCACCCCCTTACGAGTAAAAAATTGTGTCTCATATGTTGAGGAATCAAAAAGAGTGAAATACAACTATGGGTTCTTTAGTATCTTGACAATAGGAATAATGGATACGTGTATAAAATATAGTTCTCAGACATGACGTTCCGAGAAAACAATTTGAAATTTTTAAGCGTTTTCAGCTTCCAAAACGTTGAATTTTAACAATTCTAACTTTAACCGTAAACAAGATTATTGTTTGTATAAATTTAGGGTAAGGTAAAACCCGAGCCTGTCTAATAGTTTTGTAACATATATGTCATTTCATTGGTTTAAGTTGAAGTAAAAACGAACTTTGCTGATTAAAGCTACATAATATCTACCCCGTTACGAGTAAAAATATTGTCTCATATGTTGAGGAATCAAAAAGAGTAAATACAACTATGGCGTTCTTTAGTATCTTGACAATAGGAATAATGGATACGTGTATAAAATTTAGTTCTTAGACATAGACGTTCCGAGAAAACACATTTGAAATTTTTAAGCGTTTTCAGCTTCCAAAACGTTGAATTGAAACAATTCTAACTTTAACCGTAAACAAGATTATTTTTGTATAAATTTAGGTAAGGTAAAACCCGAGCCTGTCTAATAGTTTGTATAATATGATGTCATTTCATTGGTTTAAGTTGAAGTAAAACAACTTTGCTGATTAAAGCTACATAATATCTACCCCCTTACAAGTAAAAATATTGTGTCTCATATGTTGAGGAATCAAAAGAGTGAAATACAACTATGGCGTTCTTTAGTATCTTGACAATAGGAATAATGATACGTGTACTAAAATTTAGTTCTTAGACATAGACGTTCCGAGAAAACACATTTGAAATTTTTAAGCGTTTTCAGCTTCTAAAACGTTAATTTAACATTCTAACTTTAACCGTAAACAAGATTATTGTTTCTATAAATTTAGGAAGGTAAAACCCGAGCTGTCTAATAGTTTTGTATACATATGATGTCATTTCTTGGTTTAAGTTGAAGTAAAAACGAACTTTGCTGATTAAAGCTACATAATATCTACCCCCTTACGAGTAAAAAATTGTGTCTCATATGTTGAGGAATCAAAAGGTGAAATAAATCTATGGGTTCTTTAGTATCTTGACAATAGGAATAATGGATACGTGTATTAAAATTTAGTTCTAGACATGACGTTCCAGAAAACACATTTGAAATTTTTAAGCGTTTTCAGCTTCCAAAACGTTGAATTTTAACAATTCTAACTTTAACGTAAACAAGATTATTGTTTGTATAAATTTAGGGTAAGGTAAAACCCGAGCCTGTCTAATAGTTTTGTATACATATGATGTCATTTCATTGGTTTAAGTTGAAGTAAAAACGAACTTTGCTGATTAAAGCTACATAATATCTACCCAGTTACGAGTAAAAATATTGTCTCATATGTTGAGGAATCAAAAAGAGTTAAATACAACTATGGCGTTCTTTAGTATCTTGACAATAGGAATAATGGATACGTGTACTAAAATTTAGTTCTTAGACATAGACGTTCCGAGAAAACACATTTGAAATTTTTAAGCGTTTTCAGCTTCCAAAACGTTGAATTTAACATTCTAACTTTAACCGTAAACAAGATTATTGTTTGTATAAATTTAGGGAAAGGTAAAACCCGAGCCTGTCTAATAGTTTTGTATACATATGATGTCATTTCTTTGGTTTAAGTTGAAGTAAAAACGAACTTTGCTGATTAAAGCTACATAATATCTACCCCCTTACGAGTAAAAATTTGTCTCATATGTTGAGGAATCAAAAGAGTGAAATACAACTATGGCGTTCTTTAGTATCTTGACAATAGGAATAATGGATACGTGTATAAATTTAGTTCTAGACATAGGACGTTCCAGAAAAACATTTGAAATTTTTAAGCGTTTTCAGCTTCCAAAACGTTGAATTGTAACAATTCTAACTTTAACCGTAAACAAGATTATTGTTTGTATAAATTTAGGGTAAGGTAAAGAGCTGTTAATATTTTGTAACATATGATGTCATTTCTGGTAAGTTGAGTAAAAAAATTTTTATTAAACTATATATTACCCTTACGGTAAAAATTGTTCATTGTTGGGAATCAAAAGAGTGAATAAACTATGGGTTTTTATATTGACATAGATATGGATGTTTTAAAATTTAGTTTTGACTAGACGTTCTGAAAACTTTGAAATTTAAGCTTTTCACTCCAAAACGTTGATTGAAACAATTCTAACTTTAACCGTAAACAAGATTATTTTTGTATAAATTAGGTAAGGTAAACCCGAGCCTGTCTAATAGTTTTGTATAAATATGTCTTTCATTGGTTAAGTTGAAGTAAAAACACTTGCTGATAAAGCACATAATATCTACCCCTTCAGTAAAAATATTGTCTCATATGTTGAGGAATCAAAAGAGTGAAATAATATGCGTTCTTTAGTATCTTACAATAGAATAATGATACGTGAAAAATTAGTTTTAACATAGACGTTCGAGAAAACACATTTGAAATTTTTAAGCTTTCACTTCAACGTTATGTAACTATTCTAACTTTAACGTAAACAAGATTATTGTTTCTATAATTGGAAGGTAAAACCCGAGCTGTCTAAATTTTGTATACATATGATGTCATTTCTTTGTTTAAGTTGAAGTAAAAACGAACTTTGCTGATTAAAGCTACATAATATCTACCCCGTTACAGTATAAAAATTGTGTCTCATATGTTGAGGAATCAAAAGAGTGAAATACAACTATGGAGTTCATTTAGTATCTTGACATATAGGAAAATGGATACGTGTAATAAATATAGTTTCAGACATGACGTTCCGAGAAAAACATTTGAAATTTTTAAGCGTTTTCAGCTTCCAAAAGGGTTGAATTTTAACAATTTAACTTTAACGTAACAAGATTAATTGTTTGTATAAATTTAGGGTAAGGTAAAACCGAGCCTGTCTAATAGTTTGTATATAAGAAATGTCATTTCATTGGTTTAAGTTGAAGTAAAAACGAACTTTCTGATTAAATACATATATCTACCCCCCTTACGAGTAAAAATATTTTCTATATGTTGAGAATCAAAAGAGTGAAATAAACTATGGCGTTCTTGTACTTGACAATAGGAATAATGGATACGTGTATAAAATTTAGTTCTTAGACATAGAACGTTCTAGAAAAAAATTTGAAATTTTTAAGCTTTTCAGCTTCCAAAACGTTGAATTGAAACAATTCTAACTTTAACCGTAAACAAGATATTGTTTGTATAAATTTAGGGTAAGGTAAAACCCGAGCCTGTCTAATAGTTTTGTATAATATGATGTCATTTCATGGTTTAAGTTGAATAAAACAACTTTGCTGATTAAAGCTACATAATATCTACCCCTTAAGTAAAAATATTGTGTCTCTATGTTGAGGAATCAGAAAGAGTGAAATACAACTATGGCGTTCTTTAGTATCTTGACAATAGGAATAATGTGATGAACTAAATTTAGTTCTTAGACATAGACGTTCCGAGAAATAACATTTGAAATTTTAAGCGTTTTCAGTTCTAAAACGCTTAATTGTAACTATTCTAACTTAACGTAAACAAGATTATTGTTTCTATAAATTTAGAAAGGTAAAACCGACTATGTTTTATATAGATGT